>RJWM01001473.1:31089-155335 GCA_004363535.1 Dasyprocta punctata | reverse complement strand
CTGGTCATTTCTGAGATATTCTTTTTTTTTTTTTTTTTTTGTGCGGCACCGGGGATTGAACTCACAACCTCGCACCTGCCAGGGCAGGCGCTTAAGCCACTGAGCCAAACTCCCGGCCCTGGTTTTTTGAGGTAGAGTTGCACTATGTAGCTCAGGCCGGCCTTGCGCTCATGTTGTAGCCCAAGCCGGCCTCGAACCCACAACGCTCCGCCTACCTCAGCCTCCCGAGTGCTGGGATTAAAGGCGTGCGCCACCACGCCCGGCTATTTCTGAGATATTCTTGTCCAAAATGCATATCTTGAAACTAATTGTGTGGAAACATTGGGTAAAGAAATGAAGAAACTTGGCCAGGGTTTTTGCTCAGTGGCACAGGTGCCTGCCTGGCAAGTGTGAGGTTGTGAGTTCGATCCCCGGTACCAAAAAAAAAAAAAAAAGAAAGAAAGAAATGAAGAAATTCCTGGAGCTGGGGATGCAGCTGAGTGGTAGCTCACTCAGCTAGCATGTGCTGGGTTGCTGGGTCCTGGGTTCAAACTCCGACACAGGGAGAAAGGAGAGAGGAGTTAACTATCACCGTAATGTCGTGCAGTCCATCTCTAGCGCTTACTTATTAAGAGACATTTTTAAAAACTGGCACATGCTCTTTGAAAAACTCAGTGACATGTGCTGGGTGTCATGGCATATGCCTATAATCCCAGCACTCGGGAGGCTGAGGTAGGAGGATTGTTGCAAATTCCAGACTAGCATGGGCTACAAACTGAGCTCGAGAGCAGCCTGAACTGCATAGGGAAACCCTGTCTCAATAGAAAACAAAACAAAACAAAACAAAAACCCAAAAAGTCAGTGATATAAAAGACAAAGAAATGGGCTGGGGGTTTAGCTCAGTAGCACAGGTGTCTGCCTGGCAAGCACAAGGTCATGAGTTCAATCCCCGGTACAAAAAAAAAAAAAAAAAAGGAAAAGTCAGAGAATCTGGAGTAGATTAAAGGAGACTGCAGTGGCAGTGACAGCTGAATATAATGTGTGACCCCTGGTTGGGGAGGAAGGAGGAAATTAATTACAACAGGTGACATTATTGGGACACTGGCCATGTGGATGTGACTGTGTATGAGATAATGGTGCCGTATTGGTATTACATACTGGAATTGGGTTGAGTTATGTAAGAGATGTCCTTGTCTTTAGCAAATACTTCATTTAGTATTTAGGCACCAAGGGGTGGAATATCTGTAATCCTGCTGTCCAACACAGTAGCCGGCAGCCACATGCTAGTGAGCACTTGAAGTACAGCTGTTTACATTTAATTAATTTATGAGCCAGGCATAGCAATGTAAGCTTTTAATCTGAGCACTCAAGAGGCTGAGACAGGAGCATTACCATGAGTTCAAGGCCACCCTGAAATACATAGTGAGACCCTGTCTCAAAACAAACCAACAGACTGCTGGAAGTCAGGCATGGTGGTGCAGGCCTGTCAGCCCACTACTTTTGGAGGCGGAGGCAGGAGGGCCTCAAGTTCAAACCCACCCTGGGCAACTTAGTGATTTAGTGAGACCCTGTCTCAAAGTAAAAAAATATAAAAAAGGGCTGGATATATAACGCACTGTGAAGGCCCTGGGCTTTATCCTCAGCACTGCAAGAAGGAAAGGAAAGAAAAAAAAAAAAAGGCAGAAGAAGAAAAGGAGCTAATACTATTGGAGGACATGAGGATTAAATTCATCCTTCAGTGAAAAGCAACTCTGGGTTCTGGCCTGGCCATCGCCCTCCCCTCCCTTCCAGCTCGCTGCCCCGTGAAGGGTGGGGTCCCCGTGTCCCGTGTTCCGTGCTGGGGTTCCCGTCCCGAAGCTCCCCCATCTCTCCCCAGTCCCTGGACGACGCGGAGCTGCAGCTGCTGGGACGCACGCACTCGGCCCGGGACGCCCTGCGGACGCTGGCGGCGGCGCGGCGCCTCTTTCCTGGCCGCGTGTCGGGAGACCTGATGCTCGGGCTGCCGGGGCAGCAGCTCAGGCCCTGGCTCGGGCAGCTGCGGGAGCTGCTGCGTCACTGCGACGACCACCTGTCCCTGTACCAGCTGTCCCTGGAGCGCGGCACGGCGCTCTTTGCCCGGGTGCAGCGCGGCGACGTGCCCGGTCCCGACCCCGAGCTGGCGGCCGAGATGTACGCGGAGGGGCGCGCGCTGCTGCGGGCCGCAGGCTTCCGCCAGTACGAGGTCTCCAACTTTGCGCGCCACGTGAGTCGGGAGTCTGGAGCCCGAGGGGCGCTCAGGGCCTGGCCCCCACCCCCACCCCCTGGAAAAGCCCCCGCGGTGCATCCTCCTGCCTCGGCGTCACTGCCCCTCCCTCCCCACAGGGGGCGCTCAGCACCCACAATTGGACTTACTGGCAGTGCGGTCAGTACCTTGGCGTGGGGCCTGGTGAGTGCCCTGTGAGTGACCAGAGGGATGACTCAGGAGCGGAATGTCACAGCGGGGACTTGGGCCGCCGGTGTAGCTCTCCAAGCCCGTATTTCCTCATACCTGAAGGGCAGCAGCAGAATCCCCGCCGGGTGGGGCTGTCGCGTGTGCATGCATGGTGCTTACAATCCCGCTGGGGCTCAGGGGTTCTGAGTCTGCTGTGTGCATCAGAATCCCCTGGAGGGCTTGTTAAAACCCAGAATGGGGGAGCAGCACCTTCTGAGTTGCTGGGCGGGGGGCTGGAGTAGGGCCTGAGAATTCACACCGCCTGCCTGAGATGCTGCGGTCTGGGCCGCACTGGGGAAACCAGCCTCGGGTCAGCGCACAGCATAGCTCTTGCTGTCCCCTTGTGATGATCAGGTGCTCATGGGCGATTCGTGCCCCATGGGGCCGGGGGCCACACCCGCGAGGCTCGGATCCAGACGCTGGAGCCTGACAACTGGATGAAGGAGGTGATGCGGTTTGGTCATGGCACCCGGAAGCGCGTGCCCCTGGACGAGTTGGAGCTGTGAGCGTCCCAGGGTCTCTCATGCCCCGAAAGCACTGCCACCTGTACCTCTGTTTCCTACCCGGTCCCCCAGCCCCAGGCCCTGCTCCTACTGCAGGATCCGCATCAGTGCAGCCCGGCGTCAGGTGTGAAGAAGGGGAGAGGTGGGGTCTCTTCCTCAAGGCTCACACTGTTTTTTTTTTTTCAGGCTGGAGGAGGTTTTGGCCATGGGGCTGCGCACTGATGTGGGGGTCACACACCAGGTGAGAGCATACCGTCTGCTCCTCTTAAGTCTTGTGGGGCAGTCAGTGTCTCTCTCTCTTTCTCTTTCTCTCTCTCACATTCTCATTCTCTGCTACACACACACACTCAAGCACACATGTCTCATGCATTCCTAGAAGTTGGGCCTTGGTCCAGCTGTCTGCAGTGCAGGTGCTGTAGGTATTCAGGGCAATGGTGAGAACCTAGACCAGAGCTGCAGAGACCCGGTGCTGGTCCCAGTTTTGCTGCGACATTGGACCCAGATCCTTTCACAGTTCTGCACCTTGTTTTGCTCAGCTTGTGAGGGAATTGTTTCCAGAAAGGGCTTCCCTTGTGTTAAGCAGCACCAAAGCCTCAGCCGGAAGCTCACTGGTTCATTGGCTCAGACTCAGCCCCGCTGTGGGTGAAGTCACGCCTGCAGGTGCAGCTCTGGCTGTGGCCGTGCCTGTCGAGGGGAGGGAGAAGGGGCGATGGTGGGAGGCACAGGAGAAGACCTGGCTTGGCCAGGAGCTGACTTTGGCCTGAATGTGCCATGTAGGTAAAAGTGCCCACCTCCCCGCTGGCCCATGGATCTGTCCTGATGTCGCTGAGATCCCTGGGCCAGGCTGGACCCTCTGTCCCCTTTCCCTGGACCCCAGTCTGCTCACCGCCTCTGCCCCCTGCCTTCCCAGCACTGGCAGCAATTTGAGCCCCAGCTGACCCTGTGGGATGTGTTTGGAGCAAGCGAGGAGGTGAAGGGGCTACAAGAGCGGGGCCTGCTGCTGCTGGACCACAGGCAAGCTGGGGGGCTTAGGGATCCCCAGGAGCCCTGGCCCGGTGGTGCCTGGGCTGGGGTTGAAACTAGGGAGACAGAGCAGTCACACCAGGTCTGTCCGGTTCCAGGGGTCTCCGGTGTTCATGGGAAGGCCTGGCTGTGCTGGACTCCTTGTTGCTGACCCTTCTGCCCCGACTCCAAGAGGCCTGGCAACAGAGGAGCCCCCCGCCAGTGCCGGGAGGATGACCAGATGTTCCCGAATCCCAGGACAGTGCCCAGCGGGCATGAGGGCCAGAGCAGCCCTGCAGATGTCGCCTCTGCTGTGGGGTCCACTCCGAGGGGCAACAGCTTGGCCCAGGCACCCCAAGGGCATGGCCACAGTGAGGTGGGTGGGAGGCTCACGTCTGGGTGCTGGCATCCCAGCCAGCGACCTGGGACTCACGGAGCAGCCGTGCTGCAGGACTGGGCACTGCTTGTCACCACCAGCTTCTGCTGATCTTTTTGGTATCCAGAGTTTGGAAATTATAATTTAAACAATTTTTTATTGGTACCCGTTTACAGTCCATAATGATTACATTCATCGTAGGGAATCAGGACATGTATACAACACATCTGAATTCACCTTCCATCTCTTGGTCCCTTCCCATTTGCAAAAGCTCTGTCTCCCCATTTCCTAATTTTTGGTACCGGGAATCTAACTCAGGGCCTCACACTTACCAGGCAGGCACCGTGCCACTGAGCTACATCCCCAGCCCCTAATTAACATCTTTTATTTGTTCTTTAGTGGAAATCTCTCTGAAGGGAGTTGCCTCCTTACCAGAGGCCTCCTCACTCTGCAGTGAGGTCCTCAGACAGATGTGGGTCAGGAAAAGCAAGTTCCCTCCAGGTATCTGAAGCAGGAAGAGATTTCATCTCGGAATGAGGTAGTTATGAAACTATTGCATTTTTCCAGAGTCAAGACAACCTGCCTGTAAATGCCAACATTCTGGGTGTGTCTGATTGTTTCCTGAAGCAATATTCAGCTTGGGTATTTTTAGCAAGCATACGACATAGATATTTTGTAATTCAAAGTCTGTAATACAAGATCAAGCCACTGTCCATAACGCTAATTTTGCAGGGGCATGGCAGAGCCTGGCTGGCAGTGCGGGCCTCAGTAGGCCGAGGCAGAAGGACCCTTCAAGGCCGGCCTGAACTACATAGGGAGCCCTTGTCTTGAAAACATAGCAAATAATGCTAGTTTTGATCACTTGATTCAGGCAGTGGATGCTGTGTATCTCCATTGAACAAGGTGTTTTTCTTCCCCTTGAGATTAGCTTATCAGTTAGCTACCTGCCAGCTGATACCAGGAGACCAGACAAGTGGCCTATTCCTCAACATCACTTTGCCCCGTGATTCGGGCATCTGTTGATGATGCCCAAATCGGTGCTTCAATTGTGGGTTGTGAAATGTTAATGTCTGTCTCTGTCACTCCTTCTGTATTCAGTAACTGGCATTTTCCCCATAAAAACAAGAAGCTTTGCCAGATGTGGTGGTACACACCTGTAATTCCAGCACGGAAGGAGGCTGAGGCAGGAAGACAGTGATGGTAAACCTATGGCGTGTTGGTTTTTCTTTTAAGACAAAAAAAGATGTTATGTATGAGTTTTTTTTTTCCTAAACTGAAACCTCAGTATTTTAATTGCAGAGTTGGAACTTTGCGATAAATAAGTGGGTTTTGAGTATCAGTTGAGGCACTTGTCTCTAATAGGTTCATCATCACTGCAGTAGGATCTGAAATTTGAGTGGCACCTGGGCAACCTAGTGAGACCCTATCTCAAAATTTAAAGACATAAAAAGGCTGGGTGTGATGGCGCACACCTGCAATCCCAGCCCTCTGGTGGCTGAGACAGGAAGCTTGCTGTGAGTTCCAGGCCAGCCTAAATTATATAGTGAGACCCTGTCACAAAAATCCAAAAAACCCTGGGATATAGCTCAGTGGCACAGCACCTGCCTGGCAAGCGTGAGGTCATGAGTTCGACTCCTGGTACCAAAAAAAAAGGGGGCTGGGGATATAGCTCAGTGGTAGAGTACCTCTGGGTTCAATTCCCAATAACAGAATGAAAAAGAAAAAAAGGAAAAGGAACCTTGTTTAATGGAGGACCAGTTCTGTGTGTGTATGTGCGCGCGCACGTGGGGTGTGTCAGATGGGGGGGGCCTTTTCTAGGAAGAGGCTCTGTAACCCTAGTTCCTTACCGTTTCAAAGGGTGCCAAGGTGCCAGCCCTTGCCAGTGTGCAGCTCAGCCTCCAGCCGGTGACAGGGGACCGGGGATGAGGTCACCACCTCCAGGGTGAGCACGTGCCTCTCCCGCGTGCCCAGCGGCGTGACTATCAGTCCTGCTCTGACCCCGTGGTAACACGGTACGTGTTACTCCCTCTCCCTTAGTCATGAAATATTCAGCCTGCAGCAGCGGTGTGCCAGGCCCTGCCCCGGGCACGCAGAGAGGACTGAGGCCTGTGCCAGCCTTGAGGGGCTCCCTGCCAGGTGGACGGGTGGTGAAGGAGGCAACTCGGGCTTGTGCGACGTGTGGTGGCTGCAGAAGCCTGGGCCACATTTGGACTTGGGGGGCTGGGATGTGTTCGCCTACCACCTCCTGTGTTCCCAGCACCCCTGGCCCTGGACACCTCATCCTGAGCCTTCCCCTGATCTTGATACCCAAGAAGCGAGCTCAGGCCAGCGCAGTGCCCGTCAGATGACCTGGGCCCGCTCTGGTTTCTCCCTGCTGCCAGGGCCCGTGCCACCCGAGATGGCCCTCGTCGCTGGGTCAACTCATGGGGCTGGTGGAGGGTTGGACGGGAGCCCGGCCAGGCTGGGGTGGCAATGATCACCTTGTGACTCAGCCAGATCCGCCCTCACCCGATGTGTCAGGATGAGATGGGAGGAAGTGATGGCCCGGAATTCGGTTGTTAAATGTGTCCTAAATGGCCCGGTGATCAGTCTGGTTCTGGAGCCAAGTAGTGCCATCTCCTGCCTGTCATGCTGAGAAGGCAGGGTCTGGAGGAGAGGAGGTCATGGCTGCTCCTGGACATGACAATGACGTGGGAGTCACAGAAGGAATTGGGGTCCTTCTCTCTACATCTCAGCCCTAGACTGGCCCATCCACTGTTGGGGTTCTTCTCCTTCATCCTGGGACTTTGCTGTCATCTTCTCCCTTGCCCTACAGAGGAAAAGGAATGTGGTGGCGCACGCCTGTAATCCCAGCAGTTGGGAGGCTGAGGCAGGAGGATTGCTGTGTTTGAGGTCAGCCTGGGATATAGTTAGTTCAAGGCCAGCCTGGACTACATAGGGAAGACCTTGTCTCAAAAAAATAAAATAAAATAAAATAAAAAGTGGGAGGGGGGCAACCCCCTTTAGTGCTAAGGTGATTAGAGGTGTTGGGAATGTTGGTCAGTGTGTGGCTACTGCTCAGAGGACTAAGTCTTCATGTACAGGAAGAGCACTGAAAATTTTAAATCCCTACAACTGACCCCCCTCCCCAGGCCCCAGGCAGTATGAACCAGGTGGGGCAGCTATTGTCATTTCTTTTGCAGACAGGGACATTGAAAGAGGATGTGAATGGTGCGTGCTTGTAATTCCTGCAGTCTGAGAGGCTGAGGCAGGTGAATCACAAGTTCAAACCCAGCCTGAGCAAGTTAGTGACTTAGTGAGACCTTGCCTCAAAATAAGAAACAAAAGAGGCCAGGGGTATTGGCCTGCTTCTTAAATTAGGCAAAATCCTGCCACTCTTTCTGGCCTCTGCCTGGGGCTTAGAGCCACTGTTCCTGTGTGGTGCTGGGTAGCTTGGACTCTGTGTCTATACAGTCACCCTCTGTATGTGGGGGAGGAGTCCCAGGCCCCCACTCGGATAGCAAACTCTGTGGGTGCTCAAATCCCTTACATGATTTGGTGTTTGCTTTAAATCATCTCTTACAGTGCCCAGTACAGGGCAAATGCTATGTAGATAGTGGTTAGAAATTATTGTTAACAGAATAACAAGAAGAAACAAAAGTCTGTACATGTTAAGTACAGATATGTTTTTTTCCTCATATATTTTCCATCAAGTCAGGTGTGATGGTACACACTTGTAATCCCAGCATTCAGGAGGCTGAGGCAGGAGGATCACGAGTTCAAGGCCAGCCCAAGCTGTATAGTAAGAACCTGTCTCAAAACGATAGCAACAGCACAACCATTGAATCGGCAGATTCAGAGCCCAGGAGCCCGTGGAGATGAGGGGTCAGTCTGTTTCCCCTTCTTGGGCTTCTCTGACAGTGAGAACTTATGTTACCAGGTTCCATCTCTGTGGCATCATCCACTTCCGGGACAGAGCTGTTCTCCGCTGTCCCCATTCTGAAAAGGGAAGAACTTTCCTAGGATGAAGTGACTGCCGAGGTGGCAGATCGCTTTCGTGTTCAAAGGTTGGCTGCCCCTGCCCAGGCCCGTGGGAGGACCCCAAGTCTGGCTTTACTGAGATCAGGAAAAGCCACGAGACTGGCTGTGAGGACTGGAAGAGCCAGGGAGTGACCCACCCTGGCTGTTGGTCAGCCCAGGCCCTAGGGTGGGTCAGACACTGGGTGGCGGAGCTGCCGGCTGCAGTAGACAGAGCAAGAGAGAAGTTAACATGGACCACTGTAAACCACGATTGAGACTAAACTGATGGGTGTAACTTTAAACTCACTGCTCAAACATTAATCACTTAAGACTCCAGTGTGTTTATTGGGGACCACGGGTTCACAATGGGTAATTTTGCATACTTCCCTGAGGGATAAGTGGAGATTTGGGATTATGGTATCACCCATCTGAGACTCCCCATCAACTCTTGGGATGGGCCATCCTCTCCCACCCACTGAGACTAAACTAAGGCCACTAAAATGAGAAAGAATGCTCCAGAGCAAGATCCTTTTTAGCATAAGATCATCTCTGCCCTCTTGGAACATCCCAGGATTATCCCTTGCCTGCAGCGTCATCCATCTCTGAGTCTTCCAATGACCTGGAATCTTCTGCTAGCCCATTACACCCACTGCATTGTACACACCCAATAAATAGTGGCTGGTTTGGAGTATCTGGGTCTTTGCCTGTCCTGAGGCATTGATTTCCCAGCTCCCCACCATGCATTACTAAATTTGTCTCTGTTTCTTATTTTATCCTTCGCCATCCCCTCATACCGGCAGTTGGGGATCTTGGCCAGGTCCCTGATATGTGCATCCCCGCAGAAATTCTCACGTGCAGTGAACATACTTACATATACAATCTTACCAAGGTGGGTGGATGCATGCCTTGCTTTGGAGCCTTATTTTATCTAATATGTTGTGGGCATCTTTCCTTGTCAGTTTTGTGTGTGTTCTGCTTTTTCGTTTTTTGAGACAAGGTCTTACTACATAGGCTGACCTTGATCTTGTGAGCCTCCTGCCTCAATCTCCCCAGTGCTGGGATCACAGGCATGCGCCACCGTGCCAGGCAAGAGCATTCTTAACTCCAGTGTCATTGTTAGCGAACTTGGGTGGTGCACTGGGTGCATCTTGTCACCCTGAAGTCCAAGAGCAAAGCAGATGCAGGTTCTTGCAGGCAAACGACAGAGCCAGAACTGCTGGTCGAGTTTGTAAATCACCTCCAAATTTCCCCTATCAGACCTGCTTCCATTTTCTCCCTGCCTTGCCCCTTCTTTTCCCTGGGGTGGGTTTTTAAAACCAATTTTTAAATTATCCTTAGGCAGAATGCTAAGTGACAAAGAAACAGAAAATCATCCAGGGTCTTTGTCCCAACGTGTTTCCTTCTGGTCCTTGTCCCAGGGCGCGTTTTCGCTGTGTGCCCGGCGCAGGTCTAATTTTGCATCCTGCCCCTTTCGCTCCTCATTTTTCAGGAGCAATTTTCCACACTGCTCCGCAGTCATCATCTTTTCCATTTTTATTGTTGCGTGAGGTTCCAATGAGTGAATAATTTAATAACCATTGCCCTAATGTCAGGCACTCACACGGCTGCGCAATTTTTCCTGTTATGAATAATGCCACCGGGAATATTTTTATGGACATCGCCTCTTCCTGAATTCGGATTATTTCCTTAGTTTGTTGCCCCAGAGTGAGAAGCCAACTTAAAGGCCGAGAGTGTTTTCATGGTTCTTGGCATGAGCTGTTACATTGTTTTCCAAAGGGTTTCCCTTTTTTCCTGCTTAAAATAAAAAGAAAAAAAAGGAAAGGCATACTCTTTTTTTCATTTAGAAGAAAGCAAAATTTCTACTACAGAGATCACCGCTACAACATTTGGATAACCATTGCTTGATGCATAGATATAGCTGGGGAAATAAAAATAATCCCTCCCTTGCCAGTTTTGCCGCCTGTTGTTTTAGTCAGCAACATGCCCTGGGCTTTTCTGATTGGTTCTGGAGGCACCAGAGCCTGCATGGCAGCATAATGTAGTACAGTAATAGCTACAAGCTGGGTACCGGGCCAATGATTTTATCTGCATTCGTTCATTTTAGCTTTGCAAGAAGCTAGTGAGAGAGAGTAATGTTACCTTCACACCCATTCTACAGATGAGAAAACAGATTCCAGAAATGAACCATCTGCCCAAGGCCACAGGGCAAGGGAGAGGAGGGAGCACTCAGTGGAGTACTCTGGATTTCTAAAAGAGATGTTTGTCAGGCATGGTGGTGCGCACCTGTAATCCCAGCACTCAGGAGGCTGAGGCAGGAGGATCACCCTGAGTACAAGGCCAGTTTGGGCTACATAGTGAGTTCAAGGGCAACCTGGACAGTATAGTAAGACCCTGTCTTAAAAAGCCAAAAACAAACAAAACAAAGCCCCCAGATACTTACAGAAGTAGTACATGAATACAAATATATTCGTACATACATGTATGTCTTGCCATACTGGGAACTCAACCCAGGATTTTCACACTGAACTATATCCCTAGTCATTTTCATGTGTTTATTTATTTATTTCTGGTACTGGGGATTGAACCCAGGATCTCTGCATTGTGCTACATCTCCAGCCCTTTTATTTAGTGATTGATTGATTGGGTTTTGTTGTTGTTGTTGTTTTTGTTTTTTAGATAGTGATTTATTTTTCTTTACATCAAAGAGGTCTGGACAGAATTTCCAGGGTGGCATGGTGGACCCGTGGTCCTTGGTCTTGAGGAACCCGGGCCTCTAACTTTGTTTGCAGTCTCTGCTCTTGGTGTCCATCCCATAGGTCTCCACATGGTCTA
The DNA here is from genome assembly GCA_004363535.1 of Dasyprocta punctata. Lineage (NCBI taxonomy): Eukaryota > Metazoa > Chordata > Mammalia > Rodentia > Dasyproctidae > Dasyprocta > Dasyprocta punctata. Next base: position 144,174 of record RJWM01001473.1, on the reverse strand, counting down.
CTATGGCCCCTGGAGTTCCAGCCATCATGTCTGCATTCCAGGCAACTAGAAGGAGAAAACTAAGGGGTCATTGTATGTTTGCTTCCAGATGAATCAGCCCTCTCTGAAGAGCTTTCTCAGTCTTCTGACCCCATGATGTCAGCTTGCTTCTAACAGGCTGCCTTTATCCACAAGGGAGGCCGGGCAGTGTAGTATTTAAACTGCTGCTTCCTCATGCTTCCCACCCCATAATACAGGGGCTTAATTAATAAAGTTATCGGGTATTAAGAGCTAATGAAGCCAGGAATGCACGGTGCTGAGCACCTGTAATCTCAGCATTCAGAAGGCTGAGGCAGGAGGATCCTGAGTTCAAGGTTTTCCTGGACTATATTTTGAGACCCTGTCTCAAAAAACAAACAAGTTGACTGACCAGATTAAATAGCGACCATGAAGTATTGACAAAGTTTTGTATTTTGTGTCCATTTTAGTTCTTTGCTTATTCAGCCAATTGTAGCTTTGGTGATTTCTTGATCAAATTGAGATGATAGACAGATAGATGTAGATAGACAGACAGACAGAGGTTTCAAGTATATTAACTCTTACTTGCTGAAATACTGTTTCCAACTTCTACCCTTTTTATCTCTCGTGGATTTTTGCTGTTTTGGAAGTGAGCTTTCTAGAGATTTCAACTATATTTATAAGGCCGAGTCCATCTGTTGCCTGTGGCTTTTCCCATCTGTCCTGGACTCCACCTCCAGAGCTGTGGGTAGCAGCTGGCCAGCTTCCTGCTCCCAGTGGAGGACTCTAACGCCTGATGCAAGCAGAGGGTCTGCCTGGGTCCTAACCTCTGGGGCGGCTTCCCACCTGTATGATGAGGTGGGACAATCCCCCAGTGGAGTTCCAGTTTTCCTGCCTTCCCCTCCAGCAAGTCTATGCAGCGGAGCTTCCGTCAGTGCAAGTTCATGTTCCCACTCCCCACAGAGCAGCGGAGCCCAGATCTCCGCCCCCGGGAACCTAGAGCTGTATCTGTTGAGGCTTTCCACCGAGCGGCTTCTGTGCCAGGTGTGCGTTAAGAAGACCAAGGCCCACAGACTCCTCTGAACCGGACAAACAGTCATGAATTATGCAAATGAGACAAGGCAGGGCCTGGCAGGGTCATTATTAGGAAGATAAAGGTTACTTTGGTTTTTTCTTTTTCTTTTTTTGTTTTTTTGAGACAGGGTCTTGCTATGCAGTTCAGGCTGGTCTTGAGCTCACTTTGCACTTTGTAGCCCAGGCTGGTCTGGAACTCACAAGGATCCTCCTGCCTCAGCCTCCCAAGTGCTGGGATTACAGGTGTGCACCTCTGCACTCGGCTAGATAAAGGTTACTTTAACAAGTTTGGATTGTACAGATTTCCCTCAGCCTCAGCTGCCCATCATCGATGACGAAGCTGATGCATTGTCCTGCTGTGGAAAGGATGTTAGTCACATGACAATTTCATCCTTTTTTGGAGGGGGGGTGGGGTTCTGGGAATCAAACCCAGGGCTTTGTACATGCTAAACGCATACTTTACCATGGAGCTGCATGCCCAGCTCCTCATGTACTGCTTTAAGGGAGGTCAAAAAAAAAAAAAAAAAAAAAAAAAACAGAAGGTCAAATTGGGTGTGATGGTGAACACCTGTAATCTCAGCACTCTGGGAGGCTGAGGCAGGAGGATTGCAAAATTGAACCCAGCCTGCGCAATTTAGCAGCTTAGTGAGAACCTGTCTCAAAACAAAAAATAAACTGAGCATGGTGGCACGTGCCTGTAATCCCAGCACTTGGGAGGATGGGGCGGGAGGATTGCCACAAATTCGAGGTCAGTTTAGGCTACACAGTGAGTTCAAGGCCACCCTACACTGTGCAGTGAGACCCTGTCTCAAATAAATAGATAGATAGATAGATAGATCGGTAGATAGATAGCAAGCTAGGGATGTAGTTCAGTGTGAAGGCCTGGGTTTGATCACCAGTACGACAAAAAAAGAAAAAAGAGGAAAAGATAAGAAAGGTCAAAGTGCTTTTGCGTCTATTCTGTGAGTGCTCTTTAACTCAGAAAAGTCACCAGGCCAGAGTGGCATATTTCAGTGTGGTGCGTGCTTATGTACTCCTCAGTGCCCTGCACACGCTGGCCTAGGAACTATAGGGCCCTAACAGAAACCTCGGGTCTCTGCCAGGACAGGGGGTCACCTGTCATTTCCCTGTGACTCTGAAACTTGTCAGCAGGAAGCTTCGGGCTCCGTGTAGCATGGCTGCCTCCTGGGGGGCTGGTAGCTGGTGGGGGGTGTCACCGGGGAAAGTGTCTCGGGACTGGCCGTCTCCAGGCAGCAGGCAGCCCCACTTCCTCATGTGGTCAGGCCGTCCAGGCGAATACTCACCCTCGGTACTGGGCACACACAGTGTGGCTTTCCGTTGCCCTCCTCTCCTGATGTCCTCCCTGGCGAGGGGGGGGGCACTTTAGACACCGCTAGGAAGTTGCCATGGAAACGCCCCACCTCTCAGGACTCACCAAGCGTGGTTCTTTCAGATTAATATTCATGGGCCATGGATATAGCTCAGTGGCATAGCACCTGCCTGGCAAGTCTGAGGTCATGAGTTCGAGTCCCGGCACCAAAAAAAAAAAAGTAATCATGAACAAAAATAGGAGTGGTAGTACATGCTTGTAATTCTAGCACTCTGGAGACTGAGGCAGGACGATCAGGAGTTTGAGACCGGCATGGACAACATAGGGAGACCCTGTCTAAAAAACAAAACATCACCATAGGAACTGTAAATGGTTCCCACCTGGGGTCCTGCAGTGTGGGCCCTGAGTTCAGATCCTAGCTCTGAGTGAGGTACTTGGCTTTTCTATGCCTCAGTTCCTCATTTGAAAAATGGGGATGTTAATTATGATCATATGATTGTTGGGAAGGTTTAAGAATTTAGCACCCAGCCAACTGTGGTAGCACATGCCTGTAATCCCAGCACTTAGGAGGCTGAGGCAGGAGGATCACCTGGAGTTAGAGGCCAGCCTGCACTACATGAGTTCAAAGCTAGCCTGAGCTACATAGCAAGACCCTGTCTAAAAAAAAAAAAAAAAGTCAGTACCTCTAACTCAAAGAAACATAAATAAATTTGATTTCATCAAAAATGTAAAATTTTGTCCATCAAAGGAAAGGACACTATCAATAAAGTAAAAAGAAAACTCACAGAATGGGAGAAGATATTTACTAATCATATACAGTATCTGATAAGGGATTAGTATCTACAATACATAAAGAGTGCATACAGTTCAACAACGAAAAGACAACCAAATTTAAAAATGGGCAGAGGATTTGAGTAGACATTTCTCTGAAGAAAATACACACCTGGCCAATAACACATGAAAAGGTGCTTGATGTTACGGTCCATTAAGGGAGTGAAAATCAAAACCATAAGGAGATTGGACTGTGCACCCACCAGGAAGGGTAGAATAATCATCTCAAGGGAATGTAAGTGTTGGTACAGAAACTGGAAGCTGCCTACCCTGCTGGTGTGGATATGAATGGTGCAGAAGTTGTGGAAAGCAGTCTTACAGTTCAAAAATTCAAACCTAACCACACACAGTGTAACCCCAGTACTCGGAGGCTGAGGCAGGAAGATTGTAAATTCAAGACCAGGCTTGGCTACATTATGAGACCGTGTCTCAAAAAACAGACAGACAGACAGACAAATCAACCAACAAAATGTCAAACCTAGAATCACCATATGACCCGGCAATTCTCCTCCAAAGCATATCCAAGAGAATGAGAAACATAGGGTCCCACACAAACTTGTGCACAAATATTTAGGGCATCATAAATATTTGTGAAACTGGAAATGACCGATACCCATCAACTGATGAATGGACAGATAAAATGTGATGTAGTCATACCATGGAAATTATTCTGTAATACAAGATGAAGTATGAACCTCGAAAACATGTTAAATGAGAGAAAGCAGAGAGAAAGGCCCACTGTAGGATTTCATATTAGGAAACGTCCAGAATAGGCAAATCCAGAGATGGAAGGTAGATCAGCGGCTAATCTTTCAGGGACTGGGGGGAAGAGGGAATGGGGACTGACTCAGCAGTATAGGGCTTTGTGGGGGGCAATAGGAATGTTCTAGAATCAGATAGTGGTGGCAACTGGACAACTTTGTGAATATACTAAAAACACTGAACTGTGTACTTTAAATTGGTGAATTCTGTGTTATATAAAATTTTATTTATGTGAATCATCTCAAAATTTTGGTTGCTGTTTTTGTTTTGATACTGGGGATTGGACCCAGGGACACCCAACCACTAAGCTACACCCCCAGCCCTTTTTATTCTTTCACTTTGAGATAGGGTCTTGCTAGGTTGCTCAGAATGGACTTGAACTTGTGATCCTCCTGCCTTAGTTGCCCAAGCAGCTGAGATTCTGGGGGTGTGCCACTGTCTCTGGCTTCATGGTGGTGGTGGGGTTGAGACAGGGTGTCACTACGCAGCTCAGGCTGTCTTTGAACTCACCGTGTAGCCCAAGCTGGCCTCAAACTCACAGTGATCCTTCTGCCTCAGCCTCCCGGGTGCTGGGATTACGGGTGTGTGCCACCCTATCCAGCTTATTTTTTTTTTTTAAGAGCCAGTACACATAAAGGGTTTGCAGGCTGCTCAGTCCACAATAATCCCTCTGGAAAGGCAGCGGCCATTCAGTTTAAACTCTGTGGCATTTATGGGTTGGTCCAGATAAAGGAGAAATAATCCTACAAGGAAAATCACCTTTAGAGAGTGGATTCATACATCTACTATATGTGAAAGCATTTGTTTGCATGTAACTTCTTTTATTTACTCTCCTAGTCTTGAATTTATATACTACATATGTATACTTTTGTGTTGTTTTTAAATTTTATTTTCATGATTACTTTTGATGTGTTTAAAGTGTGAAATGGGTTTCTAAGGCTCCCGTCGTGTTTGTTTTTAAGTCCCCAGCGGTCGAGTCTAGGACAGCCGTATGACTCGGGGGCTCTGTACAAGGTCAGGTTCTGATAGAGCAGGATGCCTTGGCTCCGGGGTTGAAAGGTTGGAGAGTGAGGCTTCACTCTGATGCCCAATAAATTATAGCAACTGAAGCCAGGCGTGGAGGTGCACATCTGCAATCCCAGCATTTGGGAGGCTGAGGCAGGAGGATTGCTACAAGTTCAAAGCCAGCCTGAACTACTTAGTAAGGCCCTGTCTCAAAAAAAAAAAAAAAAAAGTAAGTTATAGAACCTGGATCAAGACTACAAAAGGCAGACACCCAGTCCCATTTGAATTTCAGATAAACAATCAATGCATTTTAAGTGAAATATGTCCCGACTCTTTCATGGAACATAGTTATACTAAAAAAAAAATTTTTTTTGTTTTTGTTTTGTTTTGTTCAGTTTTATCTGAAATTAAAACTGAAAAGGGCAGGTCTGGGGGTGTCTCAGTTCTAGAACACTTGTCTAACATGTTGGAGGCCATGGGTTTCATCCCTAATACAACACACAGACACACACACACACACACACACACACACACACACACACACAAAGCATGGAAAAAAATTTTAACTGGGCATTCTGTATTTTCTCTGGCAATCCATATGTGAGTTTTCTTTCTTTTTTGTTTTGTTTTGTTTTGTTTTGTTTTGAAGACAGTCGTGCTATGTAACTGAGGCTGACCTTAAACTCATGATGATCCTCCTGCCTCAGCCTCCCAAGCTGTGAGGTTATAGGCATGCACCACCATCATGACTCTTAATTCCTATGAAAGCAGAGTTTTTTTGAGGGACTCACATGTAATTCTCACATCTTCCCCATCTCATCATGAAAGAGGCTGACTGAGAGATGAAGTTACCCAAGGTCACCCAGCTAGAAAATCTTGAGCTGGGGTTTGAAGTTGGGTGTGTCAAAGTGCACGGCGACCTGCCGACGTGGAACTGGAGGCAGATATGCGGTGACCTACTTAAGGGCAGCCGCTGGGGAGCCAGGAGCTGGCTGGGGAAGAACAGACGCTTCCATTGCCCGAGAAGGGATAAAAAGAGCTGGAGAGCCGGACTTGAAACCATGCGCCTCTGGCCTGCCGGCGTTTCCTCTTACTGCTGTCGTGACAAAGGACCGCCACCCGAGCGGCTCCTGTGGCAGAAACGCTTCCCTTCCAGTGTGCAGGGCAGAGGGCTGCGGTGACTAAAATCAAGGTGTCAGCGAGCTGGGTCCCCTCGGGGCTGCGCGTCCTCTGCGTTTTCCACTTCCGAAGCTGCCGAGCGTCCAGGCTGAGGGCCGCCACGCGCCAGCCTCTGCCTCCGACCCCTGCCTCCCTCTTTTAATGATCCTCGGGATTACGGGGGCCACCGATAATCCAGGATGATCCCCGAACCTCAAGATCCTTCCTCACATCTGCAGAGTCCTCTCTGCCATGACAGGTGACACGGTCACTGCTTTTGCGCAGACAACCGCAGGGCGCAGCGATCCTGCCCGCCACGCGGCCCGGGAGGGAAGCTGTCGGTGGCTTTCAGGGCTCTGGGCCTCCGCGATGATCTCTTTCATCCTTACTGCTTTTAGAGCACTTACACGCAGGCGCGCGCTCATAGAGAGGTTGTTTTTCTTCCTGGAATTGATCCTGGGAAGCCGCTGAGGGCATGCGGAGCCGACGCTGAAAGGGAGGTGGGCGAAAGCACTGGGCCGGGTCAGGGCTGGAAACGCTCCGGGTTCTAGTCCTCCCATCCCCCACATGGTTCCCAGCCATGCACCACCAGCACACTGTTCTCCTGGTGAATTGAGGCCATCCTCAGGTACCCCACGATCCAAGATGGGCCAGCTCCCTGCCCAGATTCTGCCCTCAGCAGCCAGTCAAGCGGGGAGGGGCGGCACGGAGCCCCAGGACTCGGTGTCTCCCCATCTGAGGCCTGGCCCCAACAGAACCCCAGAGGGAGCTCAGCTTCCTAGAAAATCATCTTAGCTCAAACCTCCCAGGGTCAGCCACTAGGGCTGCGGTTCGCCCTGAGGATGCTGCGAAGGGCCACAGTGCCCCCGACACGTCTGCAGGCTGCCCCCGCCCTGCTGACCACGGTGGCTGGCCACTGCCAGGCTGTTCCAGGAACGGGGAGGCAGAGCCCGCCCCTGGTAGGGTCTGCTGCTGCAGGGGCATGGGGAGGGTTTCTTCTAGAAGTGCATGTGATACTCTCTCTCTCTCTCTCTCCAGTACTGTAGCTTGAGCCCAGGGCCTTTACACTAAGCTACATCTACAGTCTTTTAATTATTATTATTATTATTGTGAGACACAGCCTCACTCCAAGCTGCGTTTGAATTTGGGATCTTCCTGCCTCAGCCTCCCAGAGTGCTGGGATTATAGGTGTTTCTTGTGATAAAGATTCTGTAGATTATAAAATGGGGAGGTGACAGAGACAGACAGCAACTGGGGGCACTGTCCCCACTCTAAGGAGGATGGCCCATCCAGGGCAAAGCCGAGACCTGAGCACGCAGTTTACTCCGAGGCCCCTGTGCTCCTCACCCTTACCCTAGGTGGCCCCCAAAAGGCTCCCTCGTGTCCTTCTCAAGAAGAGGGAGGAGAGTGGGGCGTGGTGCTGCACTCCTGCCATCCCCGCACCTGGGAGCAGAAAAGACTGTGCCAGCCCAGGCCCTGGCGGTGGAGGAGGTGCTGGCAGTCCCCTGGAGAGGTGACCGTCCCTTGCCGATGGGAGGAAACATGCTGTCTGTTTGGAGAAGCTGTTTACCCGTGGACAGAATAACTGACAATACGCTTTGAACCTGGCTGGGCGGAAATAAATAGAGATGTGAAGCAATCATCTATGCGCTGTGCTCACTCAACCTACCAGGGTCAAGGGTGTGGCTCCAGTGGGGAGGAAGGGGCTGGAGCTGACCTGAGTGCCTGCTGCATCCCCTCCAGGCCTCCCCCTGCTGAGAGCTAACCTTAGTGAGCCCCCTCCAGCGCCATCTCTTCAGGGCTCCGTGCTCACTATGCTGTGGTCCCGAGTACCCACGTTAGAGTTTCAGATCTGCGTCCAGGTGACTCAGCTCTGTCTGCAGCACCCTGACCTTTCCTACATGAATAAGCTCCGGGGAATCCCAGGATGGAATGGGAAATTGTGCATAAAATCAAGAACACAGATGAGCGGATCCACACAATATGGTCTGCCATAGAATATTACTCAGCTGTGAAAAGGAATGAAGTACATGATAAATGAAAGAAGACTCCATTTCTGTGGAGACTCCATATGACTCCACTTCTATGAAAATCCAGAATAGGAAGGTCAGTCAAGACAGGAAGTAGTTGAGTGGTCTCCAGGGGCTGGGAGAGGCAGATGGGGAGGGGTAGTGATTGCTTGATGGATGTAGGTACAAGAGTTCCTTTAGGGATGAGGGTTGTACAACATTGCAAATGTACTGAAGCCCACCACACTGTAAATATTAGAAGGGCGACTTTTCAGTTACCTGTATTTTGCAACAACAACAATCAAGATGGGTATGGTAGCGCATGCTTGTAATCCCAGCACTTGGGAGGCTGAGGCAGGAAGATCACCACAAGTTTGAGGCTAACCAAGGCTACATAGCGAGTTCAAGGCCATCCTGGTCTACACAGTGAGACTCTGTCTCAAAAACAAAAACAAAAAAACAAAAAAACAATCAAGTGGGTTAAAGTTTCCTAATTTCGATCAGGTTCTCAAAAAATTAAGCAGCCCTGATCTGACCTATACTTTCATGAGGCTCGGAGGAAAGGTGACTGCAGTGAGCACCCTGGGAATGAGCCTGCAGGGCTGCCTGACCATGCCCCCTCCAATCCCCTTCTACCTGTCCTAGATCTTCACAGAAACCTGGAAACCTCCCACCAGGTGACCCACTAGTTAACTCCCTAAAACTCAAATCTTCCTGGAAGACGGTGCTTATCTGTTTTTTTTTTTTTCCTAGTGAATTCTGAGCTCCTAGAAGGCAAGAGGAGGCTTTTGCCCTTCCCCTTACATCTCAACAAGCTCCTTGTACAGCTATGGTGGCAAACTGTTCCTGCATCCCTTCAAGAAAGAACTCGCAGCCGGGCGTGGTGGCACACGTCTTTAATCCCAGCACTCGGGAGGCTGAGGTAGGTGGAGCGTTGTGAGTTCAAGGCCAGCTTGGGTTACAACGCGGGCGCAAGGCTGGCCCGAGCTACATAGTGCGACCCTGCCTCAAAAAAACCAGGGCTGGGAGTTTGGCTCAGTGGCTTAAGCGCCTGCCCTGGCAGGCGTGAGGCTGTGAGTTCAATCCCCGGTGCCACAAAAAAAAAAAAAAAAAAAAGAAAGAACTCGCTGCCAGGCGTGGTGGCACATCCTAGAATCGTAGCTACTTTTGAGGCTGAGTCAGGAGGACACAAGTTTGAGCCCAACCTAGGCAATTTAGGGAGACCCTTTCTCAAAATAAAATAAAAATGTAGTTCAGTGACAGAGCACCCTGGGTTTAATCCCCAGTAACTCAAAAAAAGAAAAAACGAAAATGATTTTCTTTGTAATTGACAAATGGTGATTCTTACATTTTTGGGGCACAATAGGCTCACATGGTTTCATCTGTTTAGACTCAATTTTCAAAAGTTTCTGCTCTGTTGCTTAAGGATTATCTGCCCACTGAAGCCTGCATACAGATGAACTGCACACTAATGCTAGCAGGGACACAAGCCCTTCCCCCCTGCCGGAGCTGGCCCCTGCCCAAGTTCCTGGAGAAGGTGGCACCCGGAAAAGGGGCTTGGAGAAATGCTGACCACAACAAAACCCAGATGCCAGTCATTTTCACCAAGTTGGGGACTGTGATTATTCATGTTTTCTGCACTGTTTGCCCCTCTAAGTGTAGGAGATAAAAAGTACACAGCCTTGGGCTGAGGATTTAGCTCAGTGGCAAAGCCCCTGCCTGGCAAGTGCAAGGTCCTGAGTTCGATCCCTGGTATGCAAAAAAAAAAAAAAAAAAGAAAGAAAGAAAAGAAAAGAAAGTACATAGTTCACTGCCCAAAAGGGCTCCTTTCAAATCAAAGGACAAATGAGGTGTCCACCTGTCTGGGACCCACATTCCCCTCCTTGAAAAATCACATTAATGATTCTCCTGCTGGCCTTGAACCTGGGAAAACCCAAGGTTCAAATTGTGCTTCTTGCTAGTTGGGGTGATTTTTACGTCCTCTCTTCTCCAAGTTGTTTGTACAATGCGTATAGCACACGTGTCCCCCCTTCAAACCTATCAGTAGTCTTCACCTTACCTCCGAAGTTTGCCACATGATAGCTGGCTTTTATTTTCCCTTTTAAATAGTCTAGTATATTGACAGTCTTTGAAAAACAAAAGACAGTGTTTGATTTATAGCACCCTGGATTTAGCAGTCTCGTCACCATTTAGAAAATACGGTGATTCCTGATCGCTGTAAATTAAATGAGTGCTGGCAGCGAGCTGCACATTTTTTTTTTCTAAACGAGAAATGAGTTTTAAATGCAGTTATTTCACCCACTGATCTTTCAGAGGCGACATTGTAACCTCCCTTCTATAAATTAGAAAACTGTGGCTCAGAGACTGCAAGGGGCCTGCCCGGTAAGCGCGAGGCTGTGACTTCGATTCTCAGTACCAAACCAAACCAAACCAAACCAAACCAAACGAAACCAAACAGAGACTGGGAGGGACTGGCCCAAGGGCACACAACAAGCAGCAGAGGTGTGAAGTGACTGCATCTGTCTGGCTCTAGAGCCCCTCCTGGCTGGACCTGGTTGCTTAGTGACGGATGTGTACTAAACCTGACTTGCTAGGGCAAGTGGGGTGGGCTAACGGAGTTGATACTCCGGTGGCAAATTTGATATAGGCTCCCACATCCACAAACAAATCATTCTGAAATGCATTAGGGCTCTGGAAAAATTATAAATCAGGTGCACTTAGAAATCGGAGATCACAAAGCTGGGTGTGGTGGCCCACGCTCGTCACCCCAGCACTTCGGCAGACTAAAGCAGAAAGTTTGCAGTTTAGCAAGACCCTGTCTCAAAATGTTTTAAAAAAATTTAAAAGGGTTGAGGATATAGCTCTGGTTTCAATCCCCAGCATTAATTAATTAATTAGAGATTACAGAGAAGGGATAGTTCTGTGGTGTTTTGTTTTGAGACAGGATCACGATATGTACTTCAGGTTAAAGTTTTTTTTTTTTTTTTTTTTTTTTTTTTTTGTACCGGGGATCGAACTCACAGCCTCGTGCCTGCCAGGCAGGCGCTTAGGCCACTGAGCTAAAGCCCCAGCCCACACTATGTACTTCAGACTGGCCTTGAACTCACTATATAGCCCAGGCTGGCCTTGAACTAACTGTGATCCTCCTGCCGCGGCCTCCTGCATGTTGTGAGCACAGGCGCGAGCCCCCACGCCTGGCTAGAAGGGGTACTTTAAATTAGAATTAGGGGACTCTAAGTCACCATCTCCAAAGACCCCAAATCGCGGTGAAGCATGGCTGGCCCAGGAAGGGACCGAGGAGAAGTAAACGGAGCAGGGTCCCCGCCGGCCCGGCCTGGAGGGTGACGTCACGGTGCCCCTCCTGTGACGCTGGAGGTGGTCACTCCCGGGTCTGGCCAGGGAGGAGCTGCCCACGGCGGGCAGGCGCGACGACGATGAGGAAGGAGGTGTCCAATAAGACTTCTCCACCCCGGCATGCCGGTGGGTGCGCTGCACGCGCCGCTGGTTGCTAGGGACGCCCGGCGGTCGCTGGGGGGCGGGGCCGAGGGCCTAGCGGCGGTCTCCAGTCCGGTGGCTTTGCGGGGGTGGGGCGGCACCATGAAGTCGGCCAAAAAGGAATCCCGCTCCCGAGTCCCCGCCGGCAGGTTTTTGGAGCCCACCGAGAACATCAAAGGTTGGCGCCGGCTGCCTTGGGTGCTCAGGAGAACCTGACGGGAGCGCTCGGGATGGGGCTCAGGACCGGGGCCTAGAGGGCCCCAGTAACCCTAGGGACTCGAGAATCAAATCACTGGGAACCCGGTGTGGTGGTACATACCTTTCATTCCAGCACTGGGGAGGCTGAGGCAGGAGGATAGTACGTTCCAGCTCAGCCTGGGCGATTTAGTGAGACCCTGTCTCCAAAAAGGGCTGGGGACATAGCTTAGGGTGGATGCCCTGAGCTCAACCCCCAATACCAGAAGAAAAGATCACTGGAAAATGAGGCTCAGGACACGAGAACCTTAAGGATCATGGACGGACCAGGCAGAGGCCCCAGAAGGGAGGAGGCGCAACACCTGTATGCTTGGCCTTGGAGCTGGTACAGAGCAGGTCCAGGACTGGTCGGGGGCTTCGGGGGTCAGTGACTGCGGAGAGGCTTTGGGAGGGAGGAGGGAGACTCCTCCTCTAGCCTTATTTTAGGCGGCTTGCAGGGAGTGGAGTCTGAGGACTGGGTGAGGCCTCACAGCCAGGAAAGAGAGTAAGGCCAGAGAGGCCAGGAAACCGGGTCTTTGGAGGAGGACTTGGGGAAAGGGTGTAAGAAACAGAGGAGGGCGTCGAACCCAGCCACCTCGACGGGACGAGGACGGGGCAGGGGGGTCCTCTCAGAGTCCTGCTGGCAAAAACCACGAAGAAATGCTGAATTTTGCTGGTCCTGCCTGGGACTGCCGTTTCTACCACCTGCCCTTTAATAGGCCACTCGTGCAGCGTGTTTGACCTGGAAAGTCACCAGACATACCTGCTTCCTGACCTGCAGGACAAGTTCCCGCTGCCACGCGCTCCCTCTTGCATCCCCACCCTCCGTGCTAGCGCTAGGCGAGCGCTGTACTACCCAGCTGCATCCCCAGTCCTGTTTCTATCGGGGGCCTGCCACGTGTGGGTGCTCTGCAGGTCCCCAGGGCGTCTTAGTCACTGTCTTCACCTCTGGGACACAGTACCGGACAGCTGCCACTTAAAAGAGGAGAGGTTTATTATAGCTTACGTTTCAGTCGCTAGTCCTCTGGCTCCAAGGCAGTATGGTGGTGGGGCCTGGCGGAGGGAAGCCGCTCACTTCATGGGGCACAGGAAGCTAAGAGAGCCCAGAGGGAGGAAGCAGGGAGGAGATAAACCCTTCCAGGCCACACCCATCTCCCCACCAGACCCCACCTTGGAGCAGCTTTAACAAACCCATCAGCCAGTCACCTTCTAGACACAGGAGCCTTTAGGGGCCCTTGTATTTTAAGCCCTAAGGCAGGGTATGAGCATTACATGTGCAACCCCAGCCCTGCAGAAACTCCAAGTCTAGGAAGACCCTGAGGAGAGCTGGATAAAAGCGGGCGGGTAAGAGGTATAGGTGCTGCTGGGGGTGGGGTAGGGGGCTCCAAGTGCCTACCCAGGCCTTGGGTGGTAGAGTTGGGGAGGAGGGGGTTCTGAAAAAGCTGACATTTAAGGCAAAGAGAGAGAGGGGAAGGAGGGGGAGGGAGGAAAAAGATGCGGGAGAAAGAGAAGATGGGGAGGGGGTGTAGGGGTGCTTCTGCAGACATCAGGGGCAGCGAGGTTCCTAGACGCATGAACCTGGGAGCTGAGGGGGCTCTGCAGGCCCCGGGGTCCCAGCCTCAGCTGCTCAGCCAAAACTCAGGGTGCAGAGGAGGCCAGGCCTGGAGTCAGTGGGGTTCCCTGTGAGGCCAGGAAAACTGACAAGAGCATGTGGTTTTCTTTTATGCTTCTTCACCATGCAAAAGGCTGGTGCTGTTTCATGACATACTTTTTAAGGGAGAGAGAGAGGGGGAAAAATAATCTGGCTTCCTCTCCAAGGGCAGTCAAGGGCTTTTCCAGCCACTGCTCCTGCTTACCTCATTTCTGTGCGATCCTAATCAGATTTGAACTTTCTGCTGTAAGCAAATCAAGGGAAGATTTTTCACCATGTGTTTATTTTTAATAAGGGGAAAATTAAACAGCCCTGCGGTTAAGAACATGCCCCAGAGTGAGGCAGATGAAAGTTAAAGGTTTAGCGGGTATTTTTCCTGGACTTCCTTAGGGAAGCCTTCAATATGGCCAGAAGCTGTCGTTTATAATCTTGTGCTGTTTCCCAGGACTCAGAATCATGAGCCAAAAAGACAAGCAAATTCAGTGACCAGCAGGGCATGGTGGTGCATGCCTGTATTCCTAGCACTTGGAAGGCTGAGGCAGGAGGATCACCAAGAGTCTGAGGCCAGCCTGGGCCACATAATGAGTCTGAGGCCAGTCTGGACTATATGGTGAGACCCTGTCTCAGAAAAAAGATAAAAGAGTCAGGCGTGGTGGCGCACGCCTTTAATCACAGCACTCAGGTGGCTGAGGTAGGAGGAGCGTTGTGAGTTCGAGGCCGGATTGGGCTACAATGCGAGTGCAAGGCCGGCCTGACTACATAGTGTGACCCTGCCTCAAAAAACCAGGGCCGGGAGTTTGGCTCAGTGGCTTAAGTGCCTGCCCTGGCAGGTGAGAGGTTGTGAGTTCGATCCCTGGTGCTGCTAAAAAAAAAAAAAAAAAAAGGAAAGAATGAAAGGAAGAAAAGAAAAAGAGAGTTCAGTGACAGGAAACCTATTTAGTGGCCTGAAAATCCCAGCTTTCTCCCTGTCTTGTTGCTAAGGAAACAGGGAAGCCTCCCTGTGGTCCAGACCCATCCCCCTTCCCTGCCAAGTAAAGTGCTGTCCTGGTAGGAACAGACTCTCCCTTGGTTGCCCCAGAGTACCAGAGGGCAGAATTTCCCAAAGATTTTGTTTTTATTTTATTTTAATATTTTTGTCTTTTGGAGATAGGGTTTTGCTCTGTAGTTCAGGCTGGCCTCGAACTCGAGGTGATCCTCCTACCTCAGCCTCCTGAGTGCTGGGATTACAGGTGTGCACCGCCATGCCCAGCCTCAAAGAGTTTAATCAACACTAAAAAAAAAAAAAAAATGACATTTAAAATAAAAAGCAGAAATATGAGTCCAGCTGGGTATGGTGGCTCTTGCCTGTAATACCAGCACTCAGGAGGCTGAGGAAGAAAAATTGCCTCTGCAAGTTTGAGGCCAGCCTGAACTACATGGCGAGACTGCCTCAAAAAAAACCAAACTGAATCAAACCAACACAACAAAATACAAACCCTGAGTCCAAAGTTTTCCTGCCTCTGTGGTTCCCTTCAGCAGAGTTGTCGCCTGACTGCCCTGTGCCAGGGGCTGGTCCCTTTGCCCCTTCAGCTGTCAGGTGAATGAAGAAATGCCAGAAGCACTCGTTCCCTTTTCTTTTTTTTATTTTATTATTATTATTATTTATTTTATTTTATTTTATTTTTGGGGCACCAGAGATTGAACTCACAACCTTGCACCTGTCAGACAGGCGCTTAAGTCACTGAACCAAACTCCTGGCCCTGGTTTTTTGAAGCAGGGTCGCACTGTGTAGCTCAGGCCGGCCTTGCGCTCACGTTGTAGCCCAAGCCGGCCTTGAACTCACAATGCTCCTCCTACCTCAGCCTCCCAAGTGCTGGGATTAAAGCCATGCGCCACCACACCCAGCTTTTATTATTATTATTACTATTTTTGAGACGGAGTCTGGCTATATAGTCCAGCTGGCCTTGAACTCACTATGTAGCCCAGTGTAGCCTTGGATTTGTGGTTATACTCCTGCCTCAGTTTCCTGAGTATTGGGGCCACAGGTGTGTGCCACCACGCCCAGCTAGCATGCACCTCTCACTCTTCCTTTTTTTTTTTTTTTTTTTTGTGAGACAGGGTCTCACTATGTAGTTCAGGCTGGCCTCAAATGTGTGGCAATCCTCCTGCTTCAGCCTCCCAAGTGCTAGGATTACAGGCATGTACCACTGAGCCAGATGCATATCTCATTTTACCGACTATTTTATTCACCAGAACACTGCACAGTCACGAAGCATTTATTGCACTGCATTCAAGATGAGTGACTTGGAAAAACCTCAGGCCAGTGTTCCTGGCCACTTCAGTCTTAAACATGAAAAAGTGACTTCCATGTCACCAAAAGAGGTGGGAACATTGGCTCCAGAAATCTGTAGGCACGTGGAAGGTCTGTCCTCGCCCGAGGTCATTCTGTACCCACGGTGTAAAGCACACGTCTGGGAGATGGAGGCCCAAAGAGGTTAAGTCTTGCTCTTCCAGGCTATCCAGCATGTAAACAGCCTGCAGTGCAACCTCTTCTGGTGACAGATGCCTCAGTCACCGTGTCAGTCCAGGGACAAGGGGTAGGGGACCCTCAGGAGAGATCTCCCCTAGCCCAACCAGGTACCACCCAGACCCCAGCCAGGCTGCCCAAGCAGCCAGCTCTGCTCCCTTGTGCACTCTAATGTGAATTTGCCTTTATTTATTTACTTATTTATTTTTGGAGACAACGTCTTGCTGTGTAGCTCAGGCTGGCCTCAAACTCATGGGGATCCTCCTGCCTCAGCCTCCCGAGTGCTGGGATTACAGGCAGGCCATACACTATGTTTATAAGCATGGCAACTTTCTTATATAAAAACTTGCAGTTCTCTGTTCTTTTTTTTTTTTTTTTTCCCAGAAAAGAAGCGGGCAAAGATACCCGAGCAGCCCACGCCACCCATTCAGGAGGAACCTGAGCCCGTCAGCAACGTGCTACAGGGAGATGACATTCTTGCCTTGGCCATTAAGAAGGAGGACTTAAAGAAAGTGAGTTTGGACCCAGATTCCCTGGGCCCTGCCCGCTGTGTGGCCTGGAACCTCAGCCATACCCCCAACTCTCTACTGGTTCCCAGTCTCCCGCACCCATCTGTGTCCATGGAAAAACACTGACTTTTCCCACTTTCGTGTCTGCAGGCCTCCTCCGCGTTGTTTGTTTCCACATTTCTGAGATCCCTGTGGAGCCACGTGAGAGAACGAGGTCTCTTGCTTCCCAGAGAGGCGAGCGCCATTGTTCTCATTTTATTTTATTTTTTTGTCTTTATTTTTGTACCAGGAATCCAATTCAGGACCTTGTGCTTGCCAGGCAGGCGCTTGTGCCACTGAGCTATTTTCCTGGTCTTTTTTTTTTTTTTTTTTTGTCTTTTGAGACAAGGTTTCACTATATAGTTCAGGCTGGCTTTGAACTCGCTTTGTAGCCCAGGCTGGACTTGAACTCACAGCCATCCTCCTGCCTAAGCCTCCTGAGTGCTAGGATTACAGGTGCGCCCTACTGAGCCCAGCATTGTTCCCATTTTAGAGATGAGAAAATGAGTATTTGTTTGTGTTACTGAGAATTAAACCCACGACCTTCCCACTGAACTGCCTCCTACCCTTTTTTTTCTAATTTTTAATTTTATTTTAAGACAGGGTCTCGCTAAATCGCTAAATTACCCAGACTGGCCTCAAACTTGCAATCCTCCTGCCTCAGCCTCCCCGAATGTTGAGATTACAGCTGCATGCCACCATAGCCCACTGAAAAGGGAGTTTAAGCAGCCGCGGTGGAGACATGGCTAGAACTGAGTTCTAACCCCCTGTTCTACCTGTCAGCCACTTCCCACCCGAGCTCCGTGGAGGCTGCTGCTGTTATTTTTCCTCCCCAGGATGCATCTGCATCTCCTGTGTGTTCTACAGTCGTTTCCTTGAGGGAACATACGGGCCGAGTCGGGGAAGCAGCCACGCCAGCCTCCAGGAATCCCAGCCGGAGCTGGCACAGAGGAGAGGGGGCGCTCCTCCTCCTCCGCCTCCTCATTGCAGGCGCAATCCCCCTCTGTCCTCTTTTTAGCAACACATCCCTCGCCTTACTGCAGACAGCCCTGCCATCACCCAGAAAGTTTTCATCCGTAAGCTCAAACCCAAGGACTCTCGGAAGAAGATCTGCTACTTAGTAGCACATCCTGCAAACCCCGATGCGGCGGAGAAACCCCTGGACTACTCGGGTAGGGCTGGTCTTCATCGGAAAGCTGCCCCATTCGGTGGTTTACATCCTCTAACTGCAGTTCCTCTTTCCCTGTCCCTGTCCTCTCCAGGTCCTGGCGACAGCTTCGATGACCGGGACCAGATCCTACCGCACCACATCTTGGGGACTCTCCAGGACTTCAAGAGGATTGCACTTGCCCAAGGGAACACACAGGTTGGTTTGTGCAGAGCTGTTTGGCTGAGGGCAGCCGCTGAGGGCAGCACATTCCGCCACCTACGGAGTCCAGGGGGTCACGTTGGGGAGGAAGAGGGCTTCTCACCAGTCCCCAGGTGGACTTCCCAGTGCTTCTCTCTCCTCAGAGCCTTCTCTTCCACGGTGCAGGGTGCCTGAGGTGGCATCGAATGGCTCAGTCACCCTGGGCAAAGGTGCCACTTAGCACCGGTTGGGAGGCAGAGTCAGGACTCAAGGAGGCTCACTGCTATCGGAGAATCAGTGTCCCCCTGGTCCCTCCAGCCGCAGACTGGCAGGCAGCTTTTCTCAGTGGAGCGGGACATCTGGGGGATCCAGGCCCGGTTGGGCCCCAGTTGAGTTCCCCGCTCCCAAACCCGCCTTGTGCTTCCCAGCTGGCTGAGCAGATCCGCACCCCGCCCAGCCTCCTGACACTCATCTCGGCGGCTGCGCAGGAGCCCGCGCCAAAGGCCCCGAAGGAGGAGGACAGGCGTCCCCAGGCCCCGCTGCCACAGCAAAACTTCCTGAAACACTGGCAGCGGCACCTGGCCCTGCGGAAGAAGCAGCAGGAAGCCCTCAGCGGTGAGCAGAGCCCACGGGGCTCCTGCCTGGCCTCCGTCTGGCACAGGGGCTCCCGTCAGCTTTTTGCTCTCCTGCACCTGTCCTCTGTGCTCCACCAGGTGTGTCATCCCAGCATTGTGGGAAGCCGAGGCAGGAGGACTGCAAGTCTGAACCCAGCCTGGGCAATTTAATGACTCAGGAAGACCCTTGTCCCTTAACTGGCACCAGGGTTCCCAGGCTCTTTACTAGTCCCTTGGTGACTTAGGGAGACTCTGTCTCAAAAAAAAAAAAAATTAAAAAATTAAAAAAGGGCCTGGGGATGGAGCCCAGTGGGTTCGATCTCCAGTAGCACAAAACAAAAACCAAAGCCGCCACCTTGGTGCTGCAGTGCGGGGCGCTGGGGCCCCGGCCCCCAACTTGGCTGAGTGGCTGCATTCTTGACCCTTGATGCCCAGAGCGCCTGAAGAAGCCGGTCGGCGAGCTGCTGATGCACTCGGGCGAGACCTACAGACAGATCCAGGAGGAGCGGGAATGCATTGACCGCTGGCTGCCGACTGGGCACGATGGCAAAGTGGGCCAGCCCTCCCCAAGTGCCCGGCAGGGGGTGGGGCACAGGGGAGGCGTCTGGACATGTGCAGCTGGGGAGGATGGAATCCCTTAGTAACTCAGCCTGGGGTGGTCGCGGAGGTCGATTTGATACGGAGTGATTGCCAGAGCTGCGGCGTTCATCTCCTGAAGGCCCAGCCTGCAGCCCTCAAGCTCCCTGAGGCTCTGAGCTTTGTCCTTGAGTGACAGCAAGTCCCTGGCCCTGCCCACACCATCTTTCTGGGGCAGTGAAAGCCACAGCGGGCATCCTGGAAAGGACGACCTGTGGCCATCGGGTGACCACTGACCCCATCCCTACCTCACGCAGCACTGCTCTGTCCCTGCTCTGTCCCCCTTGCCAGCACTACAAGGGGACCAGTGCATTCTGGAGTCCCCTGGAGTACTTGGGAGGAGAGTTGACGGGTTTGCTCATCACCAAGACCAAAACTCAGCGTGGCCTGGTGGAACCCGTCACCTGCGTCAGGAAGCCGCGCTGCGTTCAGGCGGAGAGCGGTAAGGAGCCCGGCTGGAAACCTACCGACTTCCACGCCTGCCCAGGGGACAGGCCTGAGTAATGGGCATCAGCTTGGCTTGTTGGGACCAAATCCTGGCTCTCCGTGGCCTTGGCCAAAGCCCCAGAGCCTTCCTGAGGTTCAGCTCTGCGTTAGCAAAACGGTAGCAGAAAAGGCCACAAGGCAGCCTTCGGCCATGCACAGCTATCCGACACCTGGAACGCGGCTCGTCCGCAGGGAGGTGTGCCGGCAGTGTAGACTGCTCCCTGGGCTTCCAAGACCAGCTTGGAGGAATGTGATTGATAATTGTTATATCGGTGACGTGCGTCGATGGCATCGTTTCGATGCACTGAGTGAAATAAACCACGTGAAGTGAATCGCACCTCTCATTACCTTTTCATTGTAGCTTCTGGAAAGTCTGCGATGACACGTGTGACTTGCATGTGTGGCTTGCACCGTGTTGCGCGTGGACAGCCTTAATGTGCTGTATTTGACTTCAGTCCTCATCTGTGGACCACACAGAAGGCTGGGGAGTTAAAAGAGACAGGATATTTATTGAGGAGTTCAGGCTCAATAAAACGCTCAATGGACAGCTACCCAGCCCTGGTGGAGACTGAGATGGGAGGATTGAAAGCTTGAGTTCCACCCGGGTGATTTATTTATTTATTTTTAGTTTATTTTTTCCAAATCCACTTTATTTCAAGGATAAAAGAAAAAAAAAAAAAACTACAACGAAATTTCAACACACGTCAGCCGGGGCAACAATGGTACATACACTGTGCATTGTCATCTCCAAGTCATTCACTGCCTGGGTGATTTCACGAGACCCTGTCTCAAAATAAAAATTAAAAAGGGCTGGGGATTTAACTGAGTGATGCTCCACCCCTGGGTTCAGACTCCAGTAATGGGAAAGAAAAACGTAGCTGCTACGGTCATTTTTAATTGTAGCCCAAAGACTTGGTGTTTGGAAGCTCGTTTTGCGGGAGTCCTGCAAGAGCCCAGAGGCCTCTTGAAGCTGAGTTTCCATCCTTGTCGGAGAGGATGGGTGCTGTCAGTGTCCCTGGGGCAGTGGGTGGGAGGGGGAACATGATGCTGAGGCCCTTACCGCCCCCCCCCCCAGGATTACCAGCCCTGAAGGATGCTGGGTATCGCCGCGCCTGGGACCGGAGTCTCTTCCTGATCTACCGGCGCAAGGAGCTGCAGAGCCTGATGGCTGAGCTGGACTTCAGCCAGCGGGTTAGCGGAGCCTCCATGGTCTGGGCTGAGGGTCCTGGGGTGCTGCCTGCCTTTGGTCAGCTCACCTGTCCCCTCCGTGTCCCTCTGAGGATATGGATGGCCTGGAGGTGGTGGGCCGGGGGCAGCCCTTCTTGTCCGTCACCGTGGAGGAGGATAGCACAGTGTTTGAAAGGAGCCAGGAAGACGCCTCGGAAGACGCGGCCTGCCAGTGAGTGGGGGGACAGAGGCCTGAGAGTGTGAAGGGCGGGGTTCCCTCCTGGGACTTGGCAGAGCTGGGCCTGGGTCTGGATTTCCTGGCCAGGAGTCTGTGGGCTCCACGTGGCCTGATGGTGTCACCACCAGAAGCCCCCAAGTCATTGGTTTCTCTTTACAGAGACTTCTGGGCTGGTCACGGTGACACGGCCCCCATGCCGATTCTCGGCCCTTCTCTGCTGTTTTGTGGGAAGCCGGCTTGCTGGATCAGAGGCCGCAACCCCCAGGACAAGGTAGAGCCACCTTCACCATCACCCGCTGGTGGGGGGGCAGTGCAGCCCAAGGTGACCTTGGCAGTCACAAGGAGCCAGTCCAGTCTCCTGTTTGCATTTTTATCTGGTCACGCATTTGGCACGTCTGAAAATGGCAACAGCAACACTACCTCAGGCAGCAGGAACAAAATCACACGGCTGGAAAGACAGCGTCTCAGGCTACCCAGTTTGCACCCAGGCCCCAAGCGGGTAGCTAAGCAAACTCTCACACAGAGAGAGCCTTAAGAGGTTCAGAAATAGTCCTCTAATGCTGAGTCGCAGAAACGCGTGTTTATTTTCTTACTATTGATAGTAACCTCAGAGACAGCCACTGTTGGGGGATGGCACCTTTCAGAGGGTGGCCAGGCCCTGGAGACTGGGGACAGGGAACTTTTAGCGCTAAACACAGAGAAGTCAAAAGCAAATGGGGATGAGCTGGTCACCTTCCAGCTGGGACAGTTCTCATACCCATTCCCTGTCCAGAGCCAGGTCGGAATTGGGGTGCGCTTGACCTTCGAAACCCTTGAAGGGGAGAAGACATCCTCAGAACTGACCGTGGTCAATAATGGCACGGTGGCCATTTGGTACGACTGGCGGCGGCGGCCCCAGCCGGACTCTTTCCAGGACTTGAAGAGAACCAGGACGCAGCGGTTTTACTTCAACAACCGGGAAGGTACTGCAGAGCTGCCCTCCTCCTGCTTCCTGGGTTTGTCCCCAGCATCCGGAAGACACCAGCGTCCAGTTAGCATCTAGTTAGTGCCTGACTCCTATAAACTTGAACCCATCCTCCCTGCCCTGTCCCCGCAGTTCTTCTGTGAAGAGTGTGGTCTTGTTACTGGACAGGGCCCCAGAGGCCCCCAAAGTGAGATGGGGAACCACTTCCCTCACCCCACCCAAGGGATAGGTTGAAGTTTTGCTGGCTTCCAAAGAATTTTCAAGATGCCTCAGTAAGGGGCATAAAGAATTTATTAGAAAGAATTTATTTTTGAGGGAGGGTGCTGGGAATCAAACTCAGGACCTTGCACTTCCTAGGCTGGCACTTATGCCACTGAGCTGTATCCCCAGCCCTATTAGAATTTTAAAAGAATGCACTCACAGAAATAGGGTGTCAGGTGTCCAGAGAAGGATGCGTTATTTCTTGGACCAGGGAATATTTGTGTTTCATTTCTTTTCTTTTCTTTCTCCTGTCTTTTTGAGACAGGGTCTCACTATGCAGTTCAGGCTGGCCTTGAGTTCACTTTGTAGCCGGGCTGGCCTCGAACTTGCAACAATCCTCCTGCCTCAGCCTCCCAAGTGTTGGGATTACAGGTGTGTGCTACCACACCTGGCTCATTTGTGTTTTTTTTTTTTTTTTTTTTGAGAGGGTGGGAAATTATGGGAAAAGATGGCTCAGCCCCCAGCAGGATAATTAGTGAACCCAGTTTTTATTTATTTATTTTTTTAAGAGATGGATAATTTAAACAATCTTTGAATTCTTTCAGTCTGTTCCTTTATCTTCAGATCAGGTTCCCGCTCTTTACTTTTTCAACTAAGTTAATTGATGGACTTACAGTACCCTTAAGGACTTTGGGATGGGATGGGATGGGGGTGGAAGGTAGTATAATTAGCCACGGAAATGCCCGCATGGATAGCCTTGGGTAGATGTGACTGTGTCCTAGAAGTTCTAGTCTTCTTAAAAGTCCAGGGTTTTGGTCGGGGATATAGCTCAGTGGCACAGTGCCTGCCCTGTAAGTACAAGGGCCTGAGTTCAATTCCTGGTACAAGTTTGTTTGTTTTGAGACAGGGTCTCAATATGTAGTCCAGACTGGCCTTGAACTCATGGAGTCCAGGCTGGCAGTGGATTTGTGGTGATCCTCCTGCTTCGGCCTCCTTAAATGCCGAGATTTTAGGCACATGCCACCACACCCAGCAAAAGTACAGTTTTTAAATTTTGATTTTCCTTGTCTCCTTTCTGCCTGTCTTTATTTGTTCTGTCCTTCCTCCATCTACACACTTGTGTCTGTTCAGAGAATGGGGACTGCTTGGGAACACTGGCTGGTGACGTGACATGTCCTGGGGTGCCATTACCCACGATGACGCACAGGCCTGGGGCGAGGGTGGCCCCCTGAAACTCTCCAGCTTTAGCGTTTGAAGTCAGTCACCCATTGCAGGAAATCTCTCAGTCCTGGGCAAACCAGGGTGGTTGGCCACCAGTCCCGGGCTGTGGTTAAATGGAGCTTGGGGCTCAGCTAACGATCTCTGTGCAGGCTGAAGACTCAGCTGGCCTCTCCCTAACCTCTGTCTCTGGCCACCTCAGGTGTGATTCTGCCCGGAGAAACAAAAACCTTTACCTTCTTCTTCAAGTCTTTGAACGCCGGGATCTTCAGGGAGTCCTGGGAGTTCCGAACCCATCCCACCCTCCTGGGCGGCGCCCTCCTGCTGGTCACCCTGCAGGCAGTGTCCCTGACCCAGGACATTTTCAGGGACGAGAGGAAGTTGCTGGAGGTAAGGGACACAGGGCCTTGGCTCCTGGGGACACCAGGTAGGTTACCCTGGTGTTCTTCCTGGCAGTGCCTGCGGGGATCTTATTTCTCCCAGCCCAGGGGATGAATTTTTCACAAACAGCCAACCAAGCTTGGTCACTAAACACTTCGGGGACTTTGGGATGTAGCAAATGGGGTGCTCAGGTAGGGGAGGGCAGCAGGCAGCCCCACCAGGCAGGGCCCCCACTGAGCTGTAAAGGAACATGGCCAGGGTCCTGCAATTCAGGCAGCGGAGAGGTATGCACCAAACAGATCATGTAACCCTTGGCTGGATTTTGTTTCCTGCTGGCTACTACCGACAAGACTTCTAAACCAGAAACGATAATGCAATAGCCTGTCTCCACACCCACCCTGGCTGTCCAAGGCAGTACTTTGTGGGATTTTGTGGCTTTGTTTCCTGACGCCCCAGACACCACCAGTAACTTCAGCTGGGCCTCAGCCAGGGTGACCAACGTCAGCCTCCCTGAACTCACTGACCGTCGGGCTAATGCCGCACAAGATGTCCTTTGGCTGGGGGAAAGGTCACTGCTGCTCTCAGCAGTGCCCAAACCGTGCACCCCGCCCCCTCCTCCTAATGGGGGAAAATAGAGCATGACTTCCAGGTTGCATTCCAGAGCCGCTGTCCTTTAAGTCCCTTCCAGGGAGCAAGGATGTTTGGAGAGAGACACCCACAGGCGTTTGAGTCTTGCAAGAGGGGCGTGGGGGGGGGCAGGGGATGGCAGAACACTCTCCCTAGGGAGGCACAAGGTCCCCCAGGGTCTGCCCCCCACCCCCAGGAGACGTAGGCACTGGGAGCCTGAGCTGCCGTCCCCTGCCACCTTCCCTTCCCCAGAGCAAGCTGGCTGCCCACGAGTCAGTCACCGTTGCGCACAGCGTGCTGCAGGAGCTGCTGAGGGGAATCCTGACACCGGAGCGCGCGCCGTCCCCTGCGGACGCTTACGTGACAGAGGAGGACTTGTTTCACCATCAGAACCCTGGGGTATGGGCTCCACACCATGTGTGCCCCTTCCCTCAGCAGCCCTACGGGATCGGGGTGCTGTTTACGCCCTCATGTTACACCACGGACACGGAGGCTCACGAGGTTAAGGCTGCCAGCCAGTAGAGGCTTGGTGGGAACAGAGTTGCACAGACCCCCTCAAACCCAGCCTTTCGTTCTTTCCTTTTTCAGTTTTTGGACACAGGTTCTCCTTATGTAGTTCAGACTGGTCTTGAACTTGTGGCAATCTTCCTGCCTCATCCTCTTGAGTACTGGCATTACAGGCACGCACTACCATGCCCGGCAAAACCCAGTCTTCCTTGGTAGCCCCAATGCAAAAACAGCTTTAATTGGAGATGCTCTGGTTGAAGGGGAAGTGGGGAGTCCTGCTGGCCCCCTCGCTCCTAGGCAGTGCCTGTAGCAAGGGGTAAATGGTAGTTGGCTGTCGTGGGCTCGGTGTACACTGGCCAGCGTCCCCTCACTGTCGTCTCCCGCCTCTGCTGCAGCTGCATTACCAGCACCAGGTGGTTCAAGGCCTACAGCAGCTGTGGCACCAGTACATGGTCCTGCCCCTCAAGGACAGGGAGTCCCGGCCCAGCCAGGAGGAGCCCCTGAGCACCAGGGTCCAGGCAGCCTCTCCGGAGAAGGCGAACCCTGAGCATTTTAGGAGTCCACTCCCGGAACTCCAGCTGCCCCGGCAGGAGGGGAAGGCCCTCAGGGACTCCCAAGATCCCTCCCTGTCCCAGAAGTCTGCGGCAGGGACCAAGAATTCCCTGCGCAAGAGCATCATGGAGGAGATCCTGGTGGAGGAGAGCCCAGACCTGGAGAGCGTCCGGAGCCAATCGGAGCCCAGTGGCTTCTCCCTGCCAGAGTGGAACCTCTGCCTGGGGGACTTCAGAAAGGTGCTCCTGGGACCCGGAGGGGACTGGGGGACAGCTGGGTGCAGTGCTCAGAGCCGCCCCATGGGCAGAGACTAAACCTCCTGAGGGCCCAGAGAAAGCAATCTTTTAGGTCACATCTCTTATTCTGGGGTGCCCTGGTGTTTTTGTTTGTTTGTTTGTTTGTTTGTTTGTTTGTTCGAGGCACCAGGGATCAAACTCACAACCTCACACCTGCCAGGGCAGGCACTTAAGCCACTGAGCTGAACTCCCAGCCCTAGTTTTTTGAGGCAGGGTTGCACTATGTAGCTCAGGTTGGTCTTGCGCTCACCTTGTAGCCCAAGCTGGCCTCGAACTCACAACACTCCTCCTACCTCAGCCTCCCGAGTGCTGGGATTAAAGGCATGCGCCACCACACCAAGCTGCTCTGGTGTTTATGGTACAGGAAGAGCTTCCTCTGGGACGCTGGTAAACCTTAGAGAAGGGTTCGTGGGTACAGAATTTTTTTTGTTTGTTTTTTTTTGTTCTTTTTGAGACAGGGTCTTGCTATAGTTCAGACTGGCCTTGAACTCATTTTGTAGCCCAGGCTGGCCTCGAACTCATAGCAATCCTCCCGCCTCAGCCTCCCAAGTGCTGGGATTACAGGCATGCATCACCATGCCCATCACTAGAACACATAGGACCGTTCGAGCCCTCCAGCTGAACAGTTGCCACTGGTGCCTGTGACCCTAACCAGGCTGCAATGACCCTCCCCGAGGAGCACGAGAGAGAGGACACACTCATCAGGCTCAACAGGGCAGCCCTGGAGCTGTGCCCGGAGCAGAGGCCGCTGCAGCCTGACCTCCTGCACCAGCTGTGGTAGGAGAGCCACCCTGCTCCTTCCCTCTGTAACATCTGGCCAGGGAGACTGGGGAGGGCGTTCTAGGACTCCAGGCATTGAGCGTCCCTTGAGCTCAGCTTGCTAAAGATGCTGTTGATGTCCATGCTCCGGATCCTGCCCCAGTCGCCCCTTTACCCAGCAGAGTAACTTCCTTGTCTTGCCTTTTTCCTTTCCTCTCCTCTCATTCTTTCTTGGTGAGCAGAACGGTGAACAAAGGGGAAACCAGAGGCACCAAGGAGAGAGGCAGTTCCACAAACAGCTTCCCTTCCTTGTAGTCAGGCTTCCCATCGTGTGGCCAGGACTCACTTGTGCAGGCCTGGGGGCCTTTTGCAAGGTTCAGCCCTTCCCAGAGGGCGGGGCTCATATCCGGCTGTGGCTCCTTACAGGAGCTTAAGGCCTGCAGGAGACCTCGAGCCCAGGCCTGGGCCGTTTTTTCCTGGAAAGCCAGGATGCTGGCTGGTGGTGTTTCCAGGGTAGTTCCGTGGTTGTTCCAGGCACTAGAGACCTGAGCCTCTGCAGGTTCAAGGACAAACGAGGAACCATGGCTTTTCTGCGAGGTCTTGCCCTCTAGTTTGCAGCTGTGGCGAGATGTGGTCGACAGCCTGGTGAGCCATTCCCTGTGGCTGCGGGTGCTGCTGAGCCTCCCAGAGAAGGAGACCGTGTATGTGCTCGTCCCAGAGGAGCAAGGTCAGTGCCCAGGCAGTCACGCCTTTGCCCTTTGTGTCATCTTTCCCAGCCCCCTGCCCTGAGGGCTGTGGGGTCTTGGTCATTTGTTACCCCATGGCGGAGGCCCCCGCTAGGTGGAGCCCATGAGCCCCAGCACCCCTCTCTCTGCCGCCATGACGTGGGATCCTGAAACTACCCTGGCAACCCCCTTAAGTGGAGTCCCAGAGAATTTAAATGACTTTCCCATGGCCATACACAGGACATAGGACTGGAAGAAGAACACGATCTCGCTCTTTCTCTCTCTCTCTGGTTTCTTTGAGACAGGGTCTCCTTGCTGTGTAGTCCAGGCCGGTGTGGAACCCGGTCTCTTGTCCCTCACTTGAATGAGGCAGCCTGTGGGGGTCGCAGAGAGCAGGGCCCTGGGCTGTCACCTTCACTCACCCGTGTCACGCGTAGGATGTCAGGGAGGCTGACGGGTGCATCACCTTCCGCTCACCTCCCTTAGAGCAGAAATCAGTTCCCATCATGGAAATGAAGGCGACAACGGCTGGGAGAGTTGGGAAGGAGGAACGGAAAGGGACCGCCCAGGATAAGAAGCAGCTGGGAATCAGAGACAAAGAGGACAAAAAAGGAACCAAGACTCCCGTGAAAGAGGCATGCGGGGCCGGCCTGCACCCTGGGTGGGCGGGGAGGGCTCTGGAGGGCTTCAGAGCGGGGACGGTGGTGGCAGAGGGTCTCTGTGCGGAGCGTCCGGGGGACTCCATCTCCCCGAGCAGGACCGTGCGAACAGCAAAAAGCAGAAGGCGAAGGAGGACAAGAAAGTGGTGAAGTCCACAAGTCGAGACCGACTTTCCTTGGAAGACCCCACGCCCGACAGTGCCACGGCTTCTCAGGAGCCCGTCGATCCCCTGGTCCTGGAGAAATACATGCACCGGCTGCACACCGAGGTGTGGGAAGTCTCGCGTCACACCTCCCTGCCCGCACCCGTGCCTCCTCGTCCCTCTGCCGTCCCCTGGACTAAGTGCCGCCTCTGCCAGTAATGGAGGCAGAGCTGTCGCCCCACAAAGGGCCAGACAGACGTCATAAACGAGCACCCCAGAAGAAGTAGCAATACAGAGCCTGGCGGCAGGGGGGTCACCCAGGGCTGAGCATGTGGGGGCTGAACCAGTGACATCCTGTAAAATCTTGAAGAGGGTGAAGGGCACCCTGGGCCGGGCAGCAGCTAACACTGAGGCGGCAGCAGACAAGCATGTGGGATTTGAGTGGAGGGGCGATTCGGTGTCACCCAAGCTTCAGAGGGTCACTGCTGCTGCCACCGTCCAGAAAGCAGACTAAGGGGCAGAGAAGAGGACGCTTGTCTCTCTCAGCTGCCCTCCCCCTGCTAGGTGCACCTGGCGATCCTTGGGAGAACACCGTGAGGTGTCTTATTCCATCTTTGTTGCTGTAATAAAATACCATGACTGGGTAATTTATAAGGAAAGATATTTTTTATTTCTTGTTTGGTATTGAGATAGGAGCTCACTATGTTGTCCAGGCTGGCCTTCAACTCACTACATAGCTTAGGCTGGTCCCAAATTCAGCATTCCTCCTGCCTCAGCCTCTGGAGTGTTGGGACCACAGGCGTGCACCACTTTGGTATTTTCGTGGGACAGTGCAGTGGACATGCAGGTGCTTTCTGCCGAGTCGATCTTTACCGGTGACATCTGTCACTTTCCTCCAGGTCTACGGGCTGCTGGACACCCTGGTGACCGAGCTGATGGTGCTGGCTGATGAGCTCAGCCCTGTGAAGTATATCGAGGACCAGCTGTGTGTCTAGCTGCCTCGGGCCGCGTGACCTCCTGGGTAACAGTGATGTCAATAAAGAACATTTAGTTTTCTAGAATTGTGCCGTGCCTGTGTGTTGGGTGCTGGATGTCCACGGGGTCAGTCACCATCCGGGGTCCTCCCAGTGTCTGGCACTGAGCCCACCTGGGCAGGTGATGGGAGATGGACCTGATGGACCAGGAGAAAAGAGCAAGTTGGTGGCAGGACAAGGAATGCAATCAGGTGACAGGGAGAGCCTGTCTCACAATAAAACACTAAAAAGGCAAGTGCAAAGGCCCTGGGTCTAACCCCCATTTCTAAAAGAAAAAAAAAAAAGTGCCACTCTGGGGTTTTCCTTCCTTTCCTCTGCACAGCCAGGAGGACTGCGAGGGTGGGAAGAGCAATACTGTGTGCTTGGATCTGGTACCTCTCGCAGCCCGAGCTTCCTCCGGGAGTGGGCTCAGGGGACCCACTCAGAACAGCTGGTGCAGGTGCCTAGATGGTGCCAGTGGGAGGCTGGGGAGGAGACAGGAGCCCCTGGGGTTCCCATTTAGTATTTTTGCGGGGCTCAGGACCAAGAAGTGCAGAGAGGGTGGTGCACTCCCTCCCTCCTGGCGCTGGAGAGGTGGAGTCAGTGTCCCCGGTGGCGGGGGAGGACCGCACCCCTGCAACTCTCCTTTAGTGTCCTCGTGGTCCAGGGCTTGGGAGAGGGTGCAGGCTCTCACTCCCGCACCTCCTGGGACCCCAAAGCAGTGAGCCCAGGAAGCCAGCCCCGCCTCGCCTGCTGGCTGCAGCAAGGGTTAACCGCCTGCCCCTCTGCCCGCTGCCTGGCGTCCTCCTGTGTCCTGTTACTGCTGAGGCAGACTTGCTGGGCCAGCTGAGCAACTTTCCTCCTGAGTGTCGCCCGCTTGCCGGCTGGAGTATAGGAACTGACCGGGCAGAGGCAGAGCTGCAGCCCGCGGGGGACCCTGCGCTGCCCTGCTGAGGGGTCTGCGCCCCTCGTGGATGGCTCTGGAGCTGCTGCCAAGGCTGTGCGGTCCCTCTGCTGCGTGGGTCTCAGGGGCTCTGCAGAGGCTGCTCGGGCCGGGGCCAGGGGAGCTCGCACTGGAGGTAAGCCATGGCGCCTCGGTGACAGACAGAGGACGCTTGGGGCTTAGTCTCTTTCCGGGGGGCACCGGGGCTGGGCAGGCCCAGAGAGGACCTGGAGGCTTTTTACCTGTGCCCCAAGGATCTGTGGTGGCATCTAGGACCTGGGTGGGGGGTTCCCTGCAGATAGCTGCAGGTCTAGCCTTGGGGTGACCCCCCCAGACACAGCTCTCCCGGGGCTGCTGATGGAAGCCCTGTCCCTCCAGCAGCAGGACAGGCACTGCCATTCCCTCCCCCTGCTCACGCTGGACCCCTTGGGGACACAGGATGGGAAGGGGGTGCCACGTAGAAGCTTTGGCAAACACGTGCACGTGACCAGCCAGATCTGGGTTCTCTTTCTGTCCCTCTGGACCCCCATGCTGGTGTGCTAACTTTCAGGCTGAATCTTGCCAGGTCCCCGCCTTTGTCCTCCAGGACCTGAGAAGAGTTGCCTCCCCCAAGCCCCCAAAGTTCTCCTTGGGACCCCGAGTGGAGGGAGAGAGCTCCTACTCTGCACCACCCCCCACCTCCTCACCCCTCCGCCTCTGCCTTCTCCCAGCTCGGAGTGGGCCTCCGGGGCAGGCTACTCAGTGTCCTTCCCGTCCTTCCCCGTGCCCAGCAGGGTCTGGCTCAAGGTCACTGCAGTAATTCCACACCGCTGCCTGGGGCTGCCGCAGCCGCCTTATCGGCAGCGGGTTTGGGTTTCTCTGCCTTTTATGCCTCAGCGTATTGTGTTCGATAAAACCCTTGCTCGTAACCCCGCTGGCAGGGCTCCCGGCCCTCCTGCCTCTCCTCCCCCTCACGGTCAGGGCCTCGCTGGGTGCCCTCAGACACCAGGTGAGAAGGTCAAGCCCCTCCCTCGCCTCTGACCTCTCCCTTCCCGGCCCCTCAAAGGTGCGCTGAGAAAGCCCACCTCCTTCCCAGGAGCGAAGTCCAGGCGGGCCACCGAGCTCCCTCCTGCAAAAGCCAGCATGGCCAGTCCCCAGGCCCAGCCTCCCCAGGCCTGCCTGCCTGCCTGCCTGCCTGCCTGCCTGCCTGCCTGCCGGGAGGGAGGAGGGCAGTTGGGCCGGGTCGGCTCTGGTGGAGTCGGGATGCTTGACTGGTTCTGCTGGTTCCGGTGGCCAGCAGGGAGGGGCACACACTGGGGCGGGCTTGGTGTACAATTATTTCCCATCTCCACTCTGCCACCCCCAGCCCGCCCGCTCCCCCGCCGCTGGGAGGTGAAGGCAGGTCTGAGTCACAGCCCGGGGGGAGGGCAGGAGTTAAACTAGTTGTGGCTGTGGCCCTGCCACAGAGGGCCTGCCGCTGCCTGGAGGGAAAGACAGACAGCAGACAGAAGGAAGGTAGGCAGCTCCAAGCCGGGTGCGCCCCATCTCTCCCGAGCCCAGGGTTCCTGGGCAGGGGCCCCTGGGCCGGGATGGGACCTGCCGAGGCCTGTGGGGGGCCCCTTTGAACTGAGTCCAGGGCTACGGGATCACTGGGGGCCTGGGGTCAGGATCAGTCTGCTTCTGCCTCTTGCCTCTAGCAGCCCAGGAACCTTCCGCAGGAGGCTCAGCCAGGGCGGGCTGGGGGTGAGGCCAGGAGGCGCGATGTCCCTGGGCATCCGGGGTGTCACTCCCTGCGGCCCCAACCAGTGAGGCCACATTAGTGCCACGCAGATGTGGGGGTCACTGAGAGGCTTGAGGGAGGACTTGTCTCTGTCCTGGTCCTGAGGCCAAGGGGACTGGACTTCCTCTGACCCCCATCCTCCCTCTGCTGAGCTATCCAAGGCCTTGGGACTTGGGGCTGTGGAGAGCTGGGACTCCCCGTCCTTGAGGAGCTTCTGTTTTGGTTGTGAAGTTAGGACTGAGATGGTAAAATAACCAGATTAATTGATTACCAAGCTAGGTGACAGGAATGAGAAGTATTTGATTGGTTTTATGGAGGCCTAGGTGTCAGTCCCAGCCCTTCCACCTACACATTGTGTGACGTCAGCAGGTCGCGTCCCCTCTCTGTGCTCTGGTGGGTGTGGGGTTGGCCAGGTGGTGGCAGCCAGGTGTCCGTGGCAGGCAGCCTTCCCGTGGGCGCCTGCCCTCTGCCCCATTTGGGCTCACATTCTTTCACCCCTTTCCCTGGGCCTCCCGTTTCCTCTCAGCCAGTGCCGCCTCCAGGAAGTTCTCCCCTGAACTCCCTCACCCGGGTCTTCTGTACCCCCGGAAGCAACTGGACGTGGGTCGGCCAGCCGTGCGTCCTGGGCCTGGCGTCATGCCTGGCTCAGAAAGGGAAATAGGTGTTCAGTCCATCAAACTACAAACATTAGCCATAGGAGAAAAGAGGAGAAGCCAGAAAGGTCGTTTGACTAGAACTCCGCAGAAATGCAGGGGGAGGCAAATGGGAATGGAGTAGGCGAGGGGTTGACCCCAGCAGTCACGTTAGGGTCCTGGCTGAGGCCATTCATCTGGGGGTGGGGGTTCCTGGGGCCATTCTGGTCCTCACACTCGCTCTATGATCTC
The DNA here is from genome assembly GCA_004363535.1 of Dasyprocta punctata. NCBI lineage: Eukaryota > Metazoa > Chordata > Mammalia > Rodentia > Dasyproctidae > Dasyprocta > Dasyprocta punctata. Next base: position 111,454 of record RJWM01001473.1, on the reverse strand, counting down.
GGACAAGCCCTCACCTCCTACTGTGTCTGTGATTGGTGACGGTAAGAACGACATCTTTGCGGGGTGGCCGTGTACATGGGCTTGCCTGGCTAGAAGTACTTGTTGAATAATAAACAACATAAGACAAATAAAAGTGCTAGATGTGGTGACACACGCCTGTCATCCCGGCACTCGGGAGGCTGAGGCAGGAGGATCGCTGTGAGTCTGAGGCCAACCTGGGCTACATAGTGAGTTCAAGGCCAACCTGCACTACATAGCAAGATCCTGTCTTAAAAATAAAAAGGCAAAAGTGAGAGTCTGTGAGACACTGTCCCCAGCAGCAGGGACACTGCTGGCCAGGCGTCAGTCAGTCTGTGGCTGAGGGAGCAGTGAGGTGGGGCGCCGTCCCTGAGTTCCGGGTGTTCTCTCCTCCTCAGCCCCATGTGGAGCCCGCGGACACGGCCGCCCTGCTGAGTGCACGGCGGCCAACCCTTCGAGACAGTGACCTCTCGACAGTGGCCCTCGGCCCTCCAGCTCCGGCGGGGGCGGGGGCTGCCCACCCCCAGGTCCCCAGCCATGACCACCTCCGCGCTGCGACGCCAGGTGAAGAACATCGTGCACAACTACTCGGAGGCGGAGATCAAGGTGCGCGAGGCCACCAGCAATGACCCCTGGGGCCCGCCCAGCTCGCTCATGGCGGAGATCGCTGACCTGACCTTCCACACGGTGGCCTTCGCGGAGGTCATGGGCATGCTGTGGCGGCGGCTCAACGACAGCGGCAAGAACTGGCGGCACGTGTACAAGGCGCTCACACTGCTGGACTACCTGCTCAAGACGGGCTCGGAGCGCGTGGCCCACCAGTGCCGCGAGAACCTCTACACCATCCAGACGCTGAAGGACTTCCAGTACATCGACCGCGACGGCAAGGACCAGGGCGTCAACGTGCGCGAAAAGGTCAAGCAGGTCATGGCCCTGCTCAGGGACGAGGAGCGGCTGCGGCAGGAGCGCACGCTCGCTCTCAAGACTAAGGAGCGCATGGCACTGGAGGGCGTGGGCATCGGCAGTGGGCAGCTGGGCTTCCCTCGGGGCTCCCCATCCTCCTACCACTGTGAGTGACCCCCCTGCCCCATGTGGCCATGGCAGGGACGGGGCCCAAGGACCAGGCTGCCTTTGCAATTCTGAGCCGTGGTTAACAGCTCCAAGGGCTCGGTCATAGCACCTGCCGCATCGTAGGTCCTCAGCAAGTTAACCACGGGGAAATGTCATTGTGTATGGATTGTTGCTGCTCATTAGCTGTTTATTTACTTATTTTTGAGACAGGATCTCACTGTGTAGTTCAGGTTGGCTTTGAACTCGTGATGTCACCTAGGCTGGCCTTGAATTTGCAGGGATCCTCCTGCCTCGGCCTCCTGAGTGATGGGATTACGGGTGTGCAACACCATGCCTGGTTGCTGATTAGCTGTTTTTAGGATGGCTCGGTGGCAGAAGCTCAGGCTCTGGAATCATGTACCCTTTATTATGCCCACTCCAAGGTATGCAACCTGAGCAACCCGTAATCTGAACATCAGTCTCCACCTCTGTAGAATGGGGATGATCTTGCCTCTTCCCCACTGAGAAGTAAATGTGACCTGATCCAAGGGTGCCTACAACCCTTTGCCTGGATACAGAGAATTTTCCTTAGTCCCCCATTTCAGGACACTGCCCTTGAAAATAGAGGCAACTGCCAGACAATTCCTGGCTCTTGTTTCCCCAGTGGTGAGGGCTGCCCTGGCCTGAGGAATCCCGGGATGGCGTGTTCATAGAGCCCCTGGCATTTTGCCAAGGGCCCCGAGGCTGCAAACTTGTTAGATCTGAAGCTCCTCCCCTTGACCCCAGGCACGCTGGGGTCCAACTGCAGGAGTCCAGAGGCCGGGGGAGGGTGCCTGGGTTCAAGTACTGCTGCTTCTGAGCTGCCATCCCCTGCCAAGAAGCCCGGGTTCGGCAACCCCATGTGGTGGGGATCTAACAGGCGGTGCTTGGCCTGCTGCCTGGCTCACTGGACCCTCGATGCTTCCCCTGGCCTCAGTTTCCTCTCTGAGCCTCGGGCCCCTGGCAGGCAGCGGGGTGTGGGGGCCCGAGGGGACTGGTTTGGTCACAGCAGCCGTGCTGGTTGTTGCAGCTGCCTCCTCGTCCCCCCGCTATGCCTCGGACCTGGAGCAGGCGCGGCCCCAGACGTCGGGAGAAGAGGAGCTGCAGCTGCAGCTGGCGCTGGCCATGAGCCGCGAGGAGGCCGAGAAGGTGAGGCCCACACCCCATGGCCTCGGTGCAGGCCCCCCACTGGGGCCTGAAACCCCCTCCGGCTTCCGAGGACAGCACAGGCGCTGTTTGAGTCCCGGGCCTGTCCCAGGTGGGGGCTGTGTCACTGACCCAGGAAAGGGCCCTGGGGGGCTGAGGTGCCAGTGTGGCCGAGGGGTGCACCATGGTGTTGGGGGGCTAGGAGCAGATGGACACATTCCTGGGAAATAGGGGATCGCTGCTCTTCCCAAGCTGCTCTGTGAGCACCCCCTGACTACGACTATTTTTTCACCACCTCCTCCTCCTCCTCCTCCCTCTTCTCCCCCTTTCCTCTTTCTTCTTCCTTTCCCCCCCCCTTTCCCTACTGGAGATCAACTTCAGAGCCTTTGCACTAAACTATACCCTCATCCCTTTTGAGACAAGGTCTGGCTTTGTTGTGCAGGCTGGGCTCTGACTTGAGATCCTCCTGCCTCAGCCTCCCAGAGTGCTGGGATGACAATTGTGCACCACCACACTGGTTTGACATCACCTTCTTTGCCACGACCTCTATGGATCTGGGCAGAAAGGGCAGGAAACAGTGGGGCCCTCCATGGCGGCGCTGGGGGAACTCTCGGGGCACCCAGAAGAGAGAGAGATCAGCTTCCTGACCCTTGGGCTGCATCTGAGAAAGCAGGGAGAAGGGCACACCCTCACTGCCCTCCTCTATGCTGGGGGGCATTTCCATCTCTCCATCCTTGTCCCCCGGCGGGGGTGCACTGGCCGAGGGCTGTACTGGCCAAGTTCACCCCCGTCTTCCTTCTCACAGCCAGTCCCCCCAGCCTCCCACAGGGACGAAGACCTGCAGCTGCAGCTGGCCCTGCGCCTGAGCCGGCAGGAGCATGAGAAGGTAGCACGCGGGCCAAGTCACCCCGGCGCAGGTGCTGGTGGCGGTGCTACAGTGCTGCGGTGCTACGGGGCACTAACTGGCTTTTTCTCCACTGCTCTAACCTTGGCGCCTCCCTCCCACTGTCCCTGCCCCAGCCTGGGTGCTCAGGTCCCCCTGAGTCCAGCCTGGGCCGCTCATGCCCCTCTTCCTCTGTGCTTTCTGCAGGAGGTGAGGTCCTGGCGAGGACAGGACTCCCCGGTGGCCAATGGTCCAGGGGCTGCTGCTCGCCGTCGGAGGGACAGGGAGCCAGGGAGAGAGGAGAGAAAGGAGGAGGAGAAGCTGAAAACCAGCCAGGTAGGGAGCAGTGTTGCGGGCCGGCAGGCCAGGGAGGTGATGGAGTCATGAGGAACAGTGTGGGAAGCACCGCTTGTTCATTAAAGGAAAGCAGGGCTGGCGACATGCACGTAGCAGCCTCTGGTCCCACCCTGCACTGGCAGCGACTGGGCTGACAGCAAAGTGGGAGGCAGTGAAAGAATCCTGGTCGGGACCCTGGATGAGCTACTGCTTTAGGACTGGGCACACATCACCGTCCTGGCCTCAGTTTCTCCTGCCGCACAGTAGGCATCTGGGGGCAGTTCCAGCTGCAATACCTTAGATTTTGGGAGACCAAATGGAGACTAAGGCTCGGGTCAGAGATCCAACGCTGAAAACATCCCAGGTTTCCAAGCAAGACCACCTTTCTGGGCTGTGCACGCTGCCCCAAGCGGGGCTCTGTCCCCTTACTCATGTTCACTGAAGCCAAGTTCTTGGACACTGAGCTGGCGAGAAAGGCTTGCTATACAATCTCCATCTTGGTCCTTCCTGCTAGCCTGGGTTCTAGCCCAGTTTGGCATCTCCCTGGCTGTGCAACTTCAGGCAAAGCATTGCTCTCTCTGGGCTTCAAGGGCTCAGCTATAAACAGGTCAGCACCTGTCCTCCCTTGCCTGTGGGATTCTTAGAAGAATCAGGCACTCAGTGCATGAGGAAGCATTTTACAAACTGGGAGTGCTGTACAGAGGCAAGGGGTCATGGAGGGATGTTTGCAGAATGAATAAAGGCAGAAGCAGCGGTGTTCGGCTGGCGGGTCAGTGGCTGGCCTCCCTCTGGCCCACCCGGCTCTCATCTGTGGCTGCCTCTCCCTCTGCAGTCCTCCATCCTGGACTTAGCTGATATCTTCGTCCCGGCCCCGGCACCCTCCTCCACACGCTGTTCTGCCAACCCGTGGGACATTCCCGGGGGGCATGCAGGTTGGTGACAAGCTCCCTGCTAGTCCCGGAGGACCCCTTCCTTCCCCACTTTACCTGCTGGCAAACTGCCTCCCCCACTAGCTGAGGGTCCCCCTGAGCCTTTGCTACTACCTGGCTTTTAAATGAAGGCCCTGGGGCACAGGGACAACGGGTGTCCTGTCACCCACACTCACGCAGCCCTGCACTGATGGGGAAGGTGGCCCAAGATGCCCGGGCCAGGCGGTGGCAGGGGGTTCAGGCTGCTGAGAGGACCTGCTGAACACAGGTTCCAGCTCCCTGAGTGTCCCAGCGTCAGCACCCCAGCTGCAATGAGTCCCACGCCTTCCTCTGTGGCCTGGGCAGCTGCCGAGGGGCCTGGGTGAGAGATGCGAGGGTCTGGATCAGGTCTGTGTCCCTCCCATTCCAGGTCTCAGGCCGAGCGCAGAGCCCAGCGGCTCCTCCTGGGGACCTTCTGCTGACCCCTGGTCTCCAGTCCCCTCGGGAAACGTCCCATCCGGAAGCCAGCCTTGGGACTTGCTTCCTACACTCTCCTCCTCAGAGCCCTGGGGCAGGACCCCAGTGCTGCCTGCTGGACCCCCTGCCGCAGACCCGTGGGCACCAAACTCTCCCCACCACAAACTCTCCAGCACTGGGGCTGACCCCTGGGGGGCCTCCAAGGAGCCCTTGGACACACCTGGTAAGTGGAGGCAGAAGGTGCTGTAAGAGGCTGGGGACTTCTGGGTCCCCTCCCTCCAGTGCTGCAAGGGCAGCAGGTGCTGTGTTGAAGGGGACCGAGTTCCTGGCAGGGAGTCAGGCCAACACCTGCCCTATTTGCAGCTCTTCTCTCTCCTCTGCTAGCTATAGCTGGTGTCTCAACCTTCGACCCCTTTGCCAAAACCCCAGAATCCACCGAGACCAAGGCAGAGCTGCAGGATGCCCAGGTCGTGCCCTCCAGGAAGCCAGGCAGCCCCGTGGGTGAGCAGAAGGCCAGGGATACTGAGGTTCTGGCAGTGGGGGACCCCAGGGCAGCCTCTGCGCTCTGCCGAGTAGCAAGACTCTTCCCCACCAACGAACTCTATTTTGTTGCTAACAGACCTGGACCTGTTTGGAGAGCCCAGCCCCAGTTCCAAGCAGAATGGCACAAAGGAGCCCGACACCTTTGGTCTGGGGGTCCTGGAGGATGCACTCTCATCTGCGCCCGCAAGTAAGGAGATCCCTGCCCGTCGTACCCCAGAGTCCTTCCTGGGACCCTCGGCCTCCTCCCTGGTCAACCTTGATTCACTGGTCAAGGCGCCACAAGCTGCAAAAACCAAGAATCCCTTCCTGACAGGTAGGGCACTCCTAGTCCCTGGGCACCCTGGACATTGTCCTCTCTGTGCTCCTCTGAACCCTAGAATCTGACTCTTCCCCCATCCTACCCTCACCCCTCCCGCAGGTCTGAGCACTTCATCCTCCACCAACCCATTTGGTGCAGGTGAGCAGGTTGCACCCACCCTGAACCAGATGCGCACCGGGTCGCCTGTGCCCATCGCACCCGTCGGGGCACCCCTGGGCTCCATGACCTACAGCGCCTCCTTGCCCCTTCCACTCAGCAGCGTCCCTGTCGGCAGGACCCTCCCTGCCTCAGCTAGTGTATTCCCTCAAGCCAGTGCCTTTGCCCCACTGGTCCCGAGTCTGCCGCCGCCGCTGCTGCCCATGTCCAGCTCGGCTGGGCCAGTGGACACGTCGCGGCAGGCAGGCACCAACCCCTTCCTCTGATTGCCTCGATGGCGCCGGCGGCGCTGAAGCCCGGCCCCCTTGGGATCTGGGCGGGGCGCTTGCGCAGGTTGCGCACTGACTGGGTTTCCGAGGACTGCTGACAGCTCGTGAAGTTAGAGATGGACCTCTTCGTGGGGAGCCAAGACCGCATCCCCACAATAAAGACTCGAACCCAGGTCCTCAGCTTTTACCAAGTAGACTTTTTGCCAGGTGTGGCAGCTGGGTCTGGACCACAGCACAAATCTGCTGTGGAGGAAATGATGATGCTACAATCTGGACTGCAAAAATACTCCCATTTTCCTTACAGTGCCACCCCATCTCCAGTCAGTCTGGTACGTCTGTTTCCAGATGCTTCCCGGCTGTGGCTCATTCATTACTCAGAGGCACTGGGGGTGGTCTGACAGCCAAGGACAGCAGGGACTTGTTTTATATATTGCACACTCATTAGTGGGCTAAGCACTTTAGGCAGAAAACTTCATTTAATCATGGCACTGAGGTCGATAATCCTGTTGCTCCCATTCAAGACCAACCTCAGAATTTGTTGTGTCCAGTGCAGAATGAAAATGCAGGGCTTCTTGCTCAAAATTGGATCAAGATTTTTTTTTTTTTTGAGACAGGTTCTCACATTGTAGTTTAGGCTGGCCTTGAATTCTGTAGCCCAGGCTGACCTCCAACCTGCAGCGATCCTCCTGCCTCAGCCTCCCAAGTCCCGAGATTACTGGTGTGCACCACTGTGCCCAGCCTTATGAATTTCAAAACAAGGAAACAGAACATCAGGGCAATTGCACTGGTCTCTTTTGCCGCTGCCATTTTATAGAAGAAATTGAGGGACATGCTTCAAGTCACAAAACTAGGATGCTGTGGGTTTGGGGTTCTGAGTCAGGCAGTCTGGTGCCACCGCCTGGAGCTCCTGGACTGGACCCCAGGTTTAATGTAGCAAATATCGATGCACTGCTCTGGATAAAGTGCTGGGCTGGGAGGGGCCCAAGAACTGCTGAGCTTGCAGCCCTTAGGAGCTCAGTGGCTACAGGACCCAGGGGCACGGGACATGGCTGCAGTACAAGACGGAGCCAGGAGCCCCCTGCTGCTTTGTTCTGCTGAGTAATAGTCGTGAATCAGTGAGCTCCCTGCCACCTTCACCTGGGGCTGACGGGAAAATCAGCTGCAGCCGCGGAGGGGAGACTGCGCCCTCCTGGGGCTTAGGCAGAGTTTACAAAGGCAGGGGTGGGCGGGCCTGGTACTCGCTCCCTCCTCCCTGGGCACCCCCTAGTCACTGTCACTCCTAACGCTGCCCCCATCACTGGTCAGTGGTGGGTCCCCAATCTCAGGGACCAGCCCCACAGGCACCTGCTGCTCCCCCATTCCCTTTGGGGGCCAGAAATACCAAAGTTGGTGGCTGGGGACACAGTGGCACCCTCCTACCTGGGCTGGGGTGGGGGAGGGGTCCCGCCCAGGCTGCTGTGGATGGGATGGGCGAGGGCGTCTCCTGAGGAGTCAGGCCCAAGGGCTCGAAACTGCTCTGCGGTTGAACTTAATGATAAAAACCGCTCCATAATAAGTGGTTATTCAGCCTGACCGCCAGTAAATTACTTCACCTCAGTGTCTGTGCCTCTGTTTCCTTGCTTGTCAAGTGGGATTGGGGGGTCCCTTCCTCATGGGGTTGCTATGCGACCAGTGTCCCTTTCACCTAGGACTCACCTTGGACACTCAGAAACAGCCCACTCGGCCAGGCGGCACCCTCAGTCCGATTCCCATCTGTCTGCCACTGCACCCCAAGCTGGAGGGTTCTATCTTCCTTGGTCCCAGACCCAGCTCTCCCTGGGGACAGTCCAGTCTGTGGCACTTCCTGATCCCTGAAGCCACTTCCGGTCACCCTTGTCCCCCTAACTGGGGCAGCCTATGTCCTCCCTTCCCCCAGGACTGCCACACCTCATTCTTGGGGTGCTTCTCTCCGGGCTCCAGACTTCTCTCCAGCTCTTCCCGTATTCCACATGACTCCCTGACCCAAGAGGATGCCCTGGCTACCCTTGACCTCTCTTTTGCCCTCTCCATTCCTCACCTGGGAGGCTTGTCATCGGCCCAGATTCCTCCCACTCCAAGCAGGCTTCCTGTTCCCCATCTGAACCTCATTGCTTCCGGCTGGTATCTCCCCTCTCACTGAGTGCCCGTCACCTCCCCTCCCTCCCCAGTGGGACAGTGTCTGCCCTTCTTCCCACTTGTCTGGTCTGCCACTTATTTTCCCTTTGCTGTTGTCACTAGCCCCAGCTTGCTCATGTGCCCCAGGACCTTTGCACACATGGTTCCTTCTGTCTGCGTCTCCAGCATTCTCCCCACACTCCTTCCACATTCCCTCCATTCCTGTTGCAAATGTGATTTTCTCCAGAAAGACTTCCCCTTGTCTGTCCTGCGAGCCCCTTGTCATTACACCCACGCACCACACTTGTCAGGGGGTGGCTGAACACACAGCTGTGTGGCTGTTAGATTCAGTGCCTGCAGAGTCAGGCAAGGGGCACCCGGTCCATCTGGGCCGATGCACAGGCAGGATTTCACCCTGGCTCCACATTATTCCTGGACAGCTCCCCGGGGTGCTGGGCTTTGGTCAGGCTGAGAATCCAGCCAACACCTTGGGCTCGAGCCCTGTTTTGCAGCTTTAAAGTTAGCAAAAGTCGCACAAGGCGAGCCGGGACTCTGAAATCGCAGGGCTCCAGCCTCCCACAGCTGCCCGGGTGAGTGGGGATCAGTCAAATAGAGCTTGGTGTACGGTGCAGACCTGGGTCCTCCGAAGCCCAAGCCATCTCCCCCGCAGTTCCCCACTCGGCCGCCGGGCGGCGCTCGGAGACCAGTCACGCGGTGCCGTCTGGCCCTGAACCCCCAGTCCGCCGCCGCCGGGAAGCCATGCTGCGCGTGTGGGCCTGGCTGGGCCGCGGCCTTCTGCAACCCCCGGCCGGATTTGGCCGAGCTGTGGGCAGCAGGTACGAGCGGGGTGCAGCCCCCCTAACGCCAGCGCTGGCCCGCAGTGCCTGCTCTGGACAGTCCCTGCATGCTCGTCCACCTGCACCCCACTGCACGCCTGAACCCCAGCCAGGCCTCTCCTTGCCGCCCCCCTCCGCTCCAGCCGCAGGTCGCTCCTGCTGACACAACATCCAGGACTCCTTCGCGGGGCCCAGAGCTGAGCCAAGGCCCCTCCCTAGCAGCACCACACCCAGCCGGGTTCCAGGCTCAGTCGTGTGGCAGCTGCAGGGTGTGCAGTGCTGGGGATCGAACCTAGGGCCTTGGCACTGAGCTGCATCCCAGCCCCTTTTTTACTTATTTTGAGACGTAGTCTCGCTAAATTGCTAAATTGCCAGGACTGGGCATGAGCTTGCAGTCCTCCTGCCTCAGCCTCCCAGCGTGCCAGATGACTGTGCCTGTCTGGGCCTGTCATTATTTGGGTCTGTCCCCAGCACCGCTGTCCCAGGCTGAGCCCCTGCCGAGGGCATTTCTGGTCCCCTGGGTGTCCTGCGGGTCTGACTGGGGGCCTGGGCCAGCATGCTGCTTGGCAGCTGTCAGCAAGAAGTTCCAGTGTCGCTTTTCCTCTGGTTGCCCGCCATGGTCCAGTCCCAGACCCAAGTCTCCTTGACCTGCCTGGCCATCAGCGGTACCCCTTGTGCATGCCGGGGACCCCCAGGGAGGGGCCCGGCCAGGGGCACGGAATGGAACTGGAAGCACCATTCTGCCCATTGTGACCCGGCCTGACTTTGGGCACCCTCTCCGTGCCAGGTCCAGGAGGCTGGGGGAGACGAACCTGGCAGGGAGTCCCCAATGAGCCACCCTTCCTCACCCCCCCCAAAACACAAGGGGGAGCACAAAGGCAGAGGTCTCCCCCGTGGTTCAGAGAGGTGGGCTGCACAGGGGTCCCGAGGCCGGCGTGGTGGGTGTGGGGGACACGCGGGGAGTCATGAGCTGACCCACCTGCCCACGCCAGGGGCAGCTCCTCCCGGGACAAGGACCGTAGCGCTACGGTCAACAGCTCGGTGTCCATGCCTGCTGGAGGGAAGGGAAGCCGGTCCAGCAGTGCCACCAACACAGCCCAGAAGCCCCCCAACCGCCTGATCAATGAGAAGTCCCCGTACCTCCTGCAGCATGCCCACAACCCCGTGGACTGGTGTGTGCCCTCTCCGGGTCGGGCGGAGGGACGGCCCCCTCTAGGCCCCGTGCCCTGACTCCTGAGCGATGCCCCACCTTGCTGGGCCTAGGTACCCCTGGGGACAGGAAGCCTTCGACAAGGCCAAGAAAGAAAATAAACCCATCTTCCTCTCAGGTGACACAGCCACCGCCTCTGAGTGGGGGGCCAGGGAGTGGCAGTGGGAAGGGGGACAGGTCCTCCAGGCCTCAGGGGACCCTAGGAGGCTGGAGTCAGGGCCACCTCCATTCCAGTGGGGTACTCCACCTGCCACTGGTGCCACATGATGGAGGAGGAGACCTTCCAGAATGAGGAGATTGGCCGTCTGCTCAGCGAGGACTTCGTCAGCGTGAAGGTGGACCGTGAGGAGCGGCCAGACGTGGACAAGGTGTACATGACCTTCGTGCAGGTGAGCCCTGCACGTGCCCGGGACAGGGGCACCTGTCGGGCAGCCGGCCTGAGCCTGGCCCTCTCTGTCCCCCCAGGCCACCAGCAGTGGCGGGGGCTGGCCCATGAACGTGTGGCTCACTCCCAGTCTCCAGCCCTTTGTGGGGGGCACCTACTTCCCCCCCGAGGACGGCCTGACCCGCGTGGGCTTCCGCACGGTGTTGCTGAGAATCCGGGAGCAGGTGGGCGTGTGGGCAGTGACGGTGGGGAGGTGTTGGGGTTGGGGTGAGGGAACAAGGGGGTCCCCCACTGTGCTGACCTCGGCGTACCCCTTACCCTGCAGTGGAAGCAGAATAAGAGCACCCTGCTAGAGAGCAGCCAGCGCGTCACCGCCGCCCTGCTGGCCCGCTCCCAGATCAGCATGGGCGACCGCCAGGTGCCGCCCTCAGCCGCCACCATGAGCAGCCGCTGCTTCCAGCAGCTGAATGAAGGTTATGACGAAGAGTACGGCGGCTTCGCGGAGGCCCCCAAGTTCCCCACCCCAGGTCAGCGCCCTCCACCCACCTGGTCAAGGCCTGGTCCACTGACCCTGGTGATTGAGCCCCTGCCCTGGAGAGTACCTGGCGTCCTTAACCCTTGACCCTGACCTACAGAGTGAGCTTCTGCCCCTTGACCTTGGCCAGGTTCACGTTAATGTCTTGTCAGTAGCTTTCTGTTCCCCTGTGGCCTGGTGATTTTTTGTTTTTCTGTAACCCAAGGCCCTCACACAGAGTTATATCCCCAGCCCTTTTTATTTTTATTTTGAAGGAGGGTCTCACTAAATCGCTAATTGCCCAGATTGAGTTCAAACTTTGGATCCTCCTGCCTCAGCCTCCCAGAGTGCCGGAGTTACAGGAGTACGCCACCGCGCCCACCTCTGATGATGCTCTGCTTCCTGGCTTGGGCGGTGATCTTACAACCTTCGGGCTGACTGTTGGCTTCCTGACCCCAGCCTGGCCAGAGGCCGTGTGCTGTGAAACCCGCCCCCCACCCCTCCCCTCATCCTGTCCTCGTGTTCTTGGCAGTGATCTTGAGCTTCCTGTTCTCATACTGGCTTGGCCACCGGCTGACCCAGGATGGCTCTCGGGCCCAGCAGATGGCCCTGCACACCCTGAAAATGATGGCCAACGGGGGCATCCGGGACCACGTGGGGCAGGTGAGGGGGGTGGTGGAGTCGGGGGTGCGGTGGAGGCGGTGGGGTGGGGACAGAGGCTGGGATCGGCCTCCAGCCCCGCGTCCCACCTGCCACAGGGCTTTCATCGCTACTCCACTGACCGCCAGTGGCACGTCCCCCACTTTGAGAAGATGCTCTACGACCAGGCGCAGCTGGCCGTGTCCTACTCGCAGGCCTTCCAGGTCACCCCCGAGCCCAGCCTGGCCTCCCTGGCCCCCGGCTCCCTCCCATACGCCATTCCCCAGTTGCCCCTCTCCACCTTCTGGGGAGGACATCACCCCCAATACCTGGGCCATTCCGTGCGTGACCTCTGTTTACAGCCTCCTCCCCCAATCCCAGATCTCCGGGGACGAATTCTACTCCGACATTGCCAAAGGCATCCTGCAGTACGTGGGCCGGAGTCTGAGCCACCGGGTGTGTGTCCACCGAGGCAGGCGGCCCTGGCTGCGGGAGGGGCCGGGCCTTCCCTATGCTTGGGTCTGCGGCCTGATGACTGTCCCTCCTGTAGTCTGGTGGCTTCTACAGTGCTGAGGACGCAGATTCACCCCCGGAGCGGGGTGTGCGGCCCAGGGAGGGCGCCTTCTATGTGTGGACGGCCAAGGAGGTCCAGCGTCTCCTCCCGGAGCCTGTACCAGGCGCCACGGAGCCACTGACTGCAGGCCAACTCCTCACCAAGCACTACGGGCTCACGGAGGCCGGCAACATCAACACCTGTCAGGTCAGGGGGTCTGGGGCTGCCCGGAGGAGACCAGAGGCCACCGGGCATATGCGGGCTCCTCGGCCAAGAGCTCTCATCCCCAGGACCCCAAGGGGGAGCTGCAGGGCCAGAACGTGCTGACCGTCCGCTACTCGCTGGAGCTGACCGCTGCCCGCTTCGGCCTGGAGGTCGAGGCTGTGCGGAGCCTGCTCGCCTCAGGGATGGACAAGCTCTTCCAGGCCCGGAAGCAGCGGCCGAAGCCGCATCTGGACAGCAAGATGCTGGCTGCTTGGAATGGTGAGGCAGCCGTGGCCGAGGCCTCTTCCTGTGGGAATCCTTCCCCTTCACTACACTCTTCATGCCTGGCAGGCCAAACGCGGTTTCTTTATTAGGTTTATTATCCTTAATTAATTATTATTATCATCATCATTTTGAGAGGACCTTACTTTGTAGCTCAGACTGGCCCTGAACTGACAGTGATCCTCCTGCCTCAGCCTTCTGCATGCTGGGATTACAGGCGTACACCACAATGCCAGCCATTATCCTTAATTTGTAAATGAACCAATCAAGACTAGAGTCTGAGTACCTGCTAAGGTCATGCCTGGGCCCACAGCCCAGCCCTGCCTGGTGCCGGAGCCCAAGATCCAGAAAGGCAGGGACGGAGTGAGCATGTCTGGAGGGCCCTGGCATGGCCACTTGTCACCCACCTCTCTGGCCACTGTCCTTTCCTCCCTCCAGGCCTGATGGTTTCTGGCTACGCTGTGACTGGGGCTGTCCTGGGTGTAGACCGGCTGGTCAACTGTGCCACCAATGGTGCCAAGTTCCTCAAGAGACACATGTTTGACGTGGCCACTGGCCGCCTGAAGCGGACCTGCTACGCTGGCACCGGGGCCACTGTGGAGCACAGGTGGGGGGCTGGGCGCCCTAGGGGCCTCTTTTCCTAGCTTGTTCCTGGCCTGCACTGGGCAGTGTGACCGTAGTGAGAGGGTAACCTTGCTGGGCCCATTTACACTGGCTGCAAGAGAGGTGCTTTTAGAGGATATGGGGAATGAACATGTGAAAAGTGCCCCCGCTGTGACAGCCCTGGGCCCAACCCCAGCCTGCCTCCTCTTGCCCGTGTCCCCTAGGGACCCACCCTGCTGGGGCTTCCTGGAAGACTACGCCTTCGTGGTGCGGGGCCTGCTGGACTTGTACGAGGCCTCGCAGGAGAGTGCGTGGCTGGAGTGGGCCCTGCGGCTACAGGACACGCAAGACAGGCTCTTCTGGGACTCCCAGGGTGGCGGCTACTTCTGCAGTGAGGCCGAGCTGGGGGCTGGCCTGCCCCTGCGGGTGAAGGATGGTCAGTGTGGGCAGCAGCCGCTGGGGTCCCGGGCCGGGTGGGGTTTGGCTTCCTTCCCAAGGACGGCTTGAGTGCAGCCCGGTGGTAACACAGCATGATGGGGACCTCTTGTGCCTGTGCAGCCCTAGGGGTCTCCTGATGTTGCTAAATCTCTTTCTTCTCATGTATAAGGGACACAAGGCTGGTGCTGTTTGAGGGGGTGATAGAAGATGAATCTAGTGCTTGCCACTGTCAGTGGCCCCCAGGTTTAGGCACTGGATGAGGCTCACTCGGTCAGGAATGATGCAATCACGCATGTGCCACACATGGTTACCATGGGGTGAGGCCAGGTGGAAGTAGGCATCCGCTGTCAAAGTGCCAGGCATGGTGGCGTGCGCCTGTAGTCCCAGTGAGAGACTGAGGCGGGGAGGATCCCCAGCTCAAGGACAGCTTGGGCTACACAGTGAGTTCAAGGCCAGGCTGGACTGCATGCATAGTAAGATCCTGTCTCAAAAAAACCAAAGGGAAAGAATAAAATAAAATTAAAGGTGGTTAGAAACCAGCCATGTGCACTTCTATAATCTTAGTACTCTAGGAGGCTGAGGCAGGAGGATCACAAGTTTGAGTCCAGCCCAGGCAATTTAGTGAATTGACAAGACCCTGTCTCAAAATAAAAACTAAAAAGAGGCTGGAGATGTAGCTAAATGCAAAGGCCTTGGGATCAGTCCCCTGTACCTCAAGGAACAAAAATCCCTCTACCATGAGCCTGGCCCTCATTGCCCACATCTTGTCTGTTGTTAACATCTCAGAGAGCAGGACTCCCTTTTTAGCATCAAGGGAGGCTCCTTCTGTCACCGCTATGTCCCCCATGTCCAGGATGGTCCTGGCACACGGTAGGTGCTCAATGATTGCTCGCTGGGTGATGGAAGGATCTTGGGAGAGGAGTTCGATAAAGCATGTGGCAAACATCATTTAACCAAGACCAGAGGGGCCCTGTGGTCACTGGTGAGCTGGGGAGGAAGCAGCAGAAACCCAGCGTGGGCAGCCCGCCTGTGCCCTGTGAGAGGGGCCGGAGGGCACCGAGGCTGGCGCTGAGCCGCTGTGACCTGCCCTGGGGTCTCAGGGTACTCCAAGCCACCGTAGAGAAAGGACGGGGCAGGGAGCCGGGGGGAGCCGTGAGGAGGTTGTTGGCGCAGGTGCCGTCCAGGCCGGGCTGGGGCTGGGCGAGGCCGGGGGGCGGGATCTGCTGCTGTGGCTCGTGGGTGGATGGGGAGTGTGGCCCAGAGGCCGGAAGGAGCGGGTCCTGAGAAGCTCGGCTGCGGGCGGCGGGCCGGCCAGGGAGCCTGAACTGGTGGGGTAGGAGCCAGGGACCCCCTCACCTTGCCGACCCCGCCTCCCCCTGCCCTGCAGACCAGGATGGTGCCGAGCCCAGCGCCAACTCCGTGGCGGCCCACAACCTGCTGCGGCTGCACGGCTTCACCGGTCACAAGGACTGGTTGGACAAGTGCGCGTGCCTGCTCACCGCCTTCTCCGAGCGCATGCGCCGCGTGCCCGTGGCGCTGCCTGAGATGGTCCGCGCCCTCGCTGCCCACCAGCAGGGCCTCAAGCAGGTAGGAGGGGTGGCGGGGTGGAGGGGCCACAGTGGGGACGGCGACGTGGGCAGAGCTCCGGGACTGTCCCCACTTAGGCCCGTGTGTGTGTGCAGGTGCCCGGGAGGCGGGTGTGTGGGCACTGTCCCTGGGCTGTCACAGTATGGGGGCAGGCGGCAGGGGCTAAATATGGGTCCCCGCTCCTCCATGAGGCTCTGTGTATCAGCCTGATTATTTCTGTCCCGTGTGAGAAACCCCGGAGGTGTCGGGGTGTGTGCGCCTGCATTTCTGGGTGCGTGCAGTGTGTCTGCCTGGCACACCGGCGACCAACTTCCGGCCTGCCTGCTTCCGCGTGTGTCTGCCTCTGTGGGTGCGTGTGTGCACATGTGATATGTGTGTGCACGTGTGATGCGTGTGCAGTGCCCGCCGTGTGCACGCGTGCCTGCCGTGCGTGTGGATATGTCGCGTGTCTTGCGATGTATTAGGTCTTCTGGGCGCGCCCCTCCCCCAGCCATGTCGCTACATGATGTGTGACACTGCACACGCGTGTTCTCCTGCAGGTGTGCCTGTGTGTTTCTGCTTGCCACACGTCACATCTGATGTGGCCTCTGGGCGCCGAGTCTCGGTTCCTTCTTGGGGGGCCGGGGCGGGTGCAGGGATGCGGAGGAAGCCCTGTGGGTCCCCTCCCGCCTGTGACCCTGGAGTGACCTTTCTGTTCTGGCTAGATCGTGATCTGCGGAGAGCGCCAGGCCAAGGACACCAAGGCTTTGCTGCAGTGCGTGCACGCCCTCTACATCCCCAACAAGGTGCCGGCGGCGCCCGCCCTCTCCCCTCCGCGTCTCCCTCCGCAGGATCCTCAGGGCACCTCCTGCAGGTGACGCCCTTTGCTGTGCCCCCACCAGGTGCTGATTCTGGCTGACGGGGACCCCTCGAGCTTCCTGTCCCGCCAGCTGCCCTTCCTGAGCACACTGCGGCGACTGGAGGACCGTGCCACCGCCTACGTGTGTGAGCACCAGGCCTGCTCCATGCCCATCACCGAGCCCTGTGAGCTACGAAAACTGCTTCTGCAGTGACGGCCTGTCCCGGGGCTGGTTCGGAAGGCCAGGCTTCCCAGCCGACTCAGGCCCTACAGGGCCCAGTGGAACCTGTTGCCACCAGGTGACCTTGGTCCCTTCTCTGTTCCCCACGGGCACCCATGCACCCTGGAATAAACCTAACAGCCTCCCGTGGTGACTTGGGCTCTTGGCTTCATTTGCGAGGGAACCTGCATCCTGGGCCCCAGCTAACCCTGTCCTCTCCTGTCCCCTCCTCACCTTCCAGTGGTCACCAGGCTGCCCCTGTCCCCCCACCCCCTATGGCCATGAATCTGAATGAAACTGAGACCAGGGGACTAAACCAAGTGCAGAGGACCGGGCTGGGGTCAGGGTGTGTACTGGGCCAGGAGGGGAAGCCCCAGTCCTCATCCTCAGGAGGGGGCCTGAGAAGGGGACCTGTCCTCCCCCACCATTGTTTTTTTTTGCCGTATTGAGGATTGAACCCAGGCCCTTCCAGCTGGGCAGGAACTTGCGATCCTCTTGCCTCAGCCTCTTGGGGGGGCTGGAACTACAGACTTGTACCACCCTGCGCGGCTCCAATAGTGGGACTGGAGGAGGGCCCGGGAATGCTGTATCCCAGCACCTGTGTTTCACAGACTCACCAATTCACTTGTGCCCTCATCACAGTGTATTGCTGGGATTAAGACGCTTCTTGTAAGCTGGGCAAGGTGGCGCACGCCTTTAATCCCAGCACTCGGGAGTCTGAGGTAGGAAAAGCGTTGTGAGTTTGAGGCCGGCTTGGGCTACAACTCGAGCACAAGGCCAGTCTGAGCTACATAGTGCGACCCTGCCTCAAAAAAGTAGGGCTGGGAGTTTGGCTCAGTGGCTTAAGCACCTGTCTGGCAAGTGTGAGGTTGTGAGTTCGATCCCTGGTGTTGCAAAAAACAAAAAAGACACTTCTTTTGGGGAGCCCCTCCCCCACCATGGGCCCTCACTAGAAGGGAGGCAAGGACCCTGCAGGAAACTGTACTGTTCACCCTCTGCTTGCTCGGAAACCTGTCTGGTCCGAGAAAGAGCTTGCTTTTGTGTGGGGCAAGTGTTGGGTTCAAGTCTTTCTGCTAATCTATCTCAGTCCTTCCTGCTGCAGAGGAAGCTGGTGCCTTCTGGTGCCCCCACCACGCTGGGAGACGCTTTTGAGTCCTGTCCCTGCATGTGCACCTTTTTGGGCTTCAGGAGTGCATGCAGGCAACTGGAAAGGGCAGGTGCAGAGTGATGGGGCTGACGGGGTGCGGGGGAGCTGCCCCTGGGGCTTTCAGGGCCCTGCAGAGTCCGGGCATCTTCCCAGCCCCCAAATCCCAGCAAGCCCAACAGCTGAAAGAAGCTGCTAGGGACAAGGGCCTGGATCGGGCACTGCTTGGTGGAGAGGAGCAGAGCAAGGAGGAGCCCGGAGGCCGCATGCCGCTCCCTGAACATGGTTGCACACAGCCACACATGGTCACTGGGTCTGTGTCAGCTCCGTCTGGGTAGCCAGCCCTCGGCGCAAGCTGCCAGCCCATCTGGAGGGGATTAGGGCTCCGGGCAGCGAAGTTGGCTGGGCCCATCCTTGTTAGAGTCCACTTGGCCTGGCTAGAAAGTCAGAGGCCGGAGGTGCAGAGCTTGGCCTGGGTGGGGTGATGGTGGCGTGGGGAGGCACAGGTGGCCTTTCTGGCAGCTAGGGCCCTGGCTCTGAACAGGCTGGGCCGTCTGCACAGCCCTCTGCCTTCACCACCTCACTGACCTGTGTGATTGCGGGGTGGGGGAAGGGGAAAGGTCTGGCCTGAGACCCTCCAGTACACCAGGTGCACCCTGTGGTCCTCAGGGTACAGCAACGATCACAAAGTGTCCCCTTCCCCAGGAGGTTCAGGTGACGCTGTGGAGGAGGGCGAGTCTGGGATCTTCCCTCCACCTGGCCACCTTCCCGTGTCTCTTTCCCTTTGGGTACCAGGCTCGCACCTACAAGTGGGTCCAGAAGGTTAGGGCTTTAGAAGCTTCCTTCACCCAAGAGCACTTCATTTTCCAAAGGGGGTGAGGCTGAGTATAAACCTTGCTGATACAAGATCTGAAAGTCTCCTGG
Organism: Dasyprocta punctata; assembly: GCA_004363535.1. Taxonomy (NCBI): domain Eukaryota; kingdom Metazoa; phylum Chordata; class Mammalia; order Rodentia; family Dasyproctidae; genus Dasyprocta; species Dasyprocta punctata. The sequence goes on along the minus strand of RJWM01001473.1, from coordinate 92,800 downwards.
TGTGTGTGGCTGCTGTCCAGGTCTGTCAAGGTGACCAAAGAGGGATAAATGTTTGTGAGCCCTGAGCAGTGTCACAGATGGAAAGGTTCTGCACATATGGGGGTTCCCCCTCAAATGCAGAGGAGACCTCAGACAACATGCAGACCCGACTTCTTCATGGGAAAACAGGCCCAAAGAAGGGGACTTTTTTGTCCTTCTCCTCCCTCTCCCTACCTGAGATTATTCATTCATTGAACAAAAATTTACTAAGCACCTACTATGTGCCAAACACTAGACTGGGACCTGGTGAGTAAAATGGGCTCTGTCCCTGCCTCAGGGTACAAACGACCTGGAGGGGGAGACAGAGATTTCTTTACCGCAAGCATAAACGTATGGTTCCAGCCTGGGCTAAGAACTGGGAGGATGTAGACTTTTAAAAACCTTAAAAAAAATTTTTATTGCTACCCTTTTGCGGCACAATGATTACATTCATCGTGGGGAGTTGGCACACGACACATCTGAATTCTCTTCACTTCCGCTTGTCCAGAATGGAGACTTCTGTGTCAGTACCATACCGGCAGCACCCTGGTGCTTACTAAGACACGGAAATACCGGCTGGAAGGAAAGCCAGGCTGAGGAGGGGCACTCAGAGCCGGGACCCCAGGGCTGGGCTTTGAGATGGAGTCTGGTCTTGCTTGGCAGTCTTCCTGCTGTCGGCGCCACCCCCCAAACTGGGTACACCCTCAGGATGTCAGAGTTCCCTGCTGCCCAGGTACAGGCCACCCCCAGGCCACCAGCCCAGGGAAGCACCTGAGCCTGTCTCTTCTCCCACTCTGCGGGTGGGCAGCACAGGGACAGGGTGGCCCGGAAGATGCGCGGGGGTGCGGGGCCTGCTGAATACCCGACCCAGCAATCCTGTCTGGCCTCATTTCCTCATTTTCCCCCTCTGCAAAGGCTTCCTGTGCCAGCCGCTCTGGGGCTTCTGGACCCTGGGCAGAAAGGCATGACGGCCGCCAGACTGCTGACCTGCGGGGGGCAGGAAGGTGTTAGACGCACGGAGCGAACCATAAATAGCCCCCTTTCCCAGAAGGTGGCTCCGAGTTCAAGACGCCTGGGAACCGCACGCACACTCGGAACGGAAGTAGAGGCTCCCGCCTGAGATACAGGCACTTAAGGGAGCTGCTCATTAGCATGAGATGCAAATGAGCCCGGCCTCATTTGCACAACTCGGAGCCCGGATTCGGCGAAAGGGCAACCGGGGAAGCGAGGGCGCAGCAGCGGCTCTGCGCCACCGGCCGGGAGGGGGTTGAGGCGGCCCCCACCCACGCCGCCGCGGGGGGCCGGCAGGGCTGCGTGGGCGGCGCGGCTCTGGGAGCAGGAAAGAGGCCGGGGAGCCGGGGGTCACCGGTCCCCCTTCGGCCTCTCCCGCAGAGGTTGGGCTCTAATCCTCGGTGCCCTGCCCCTTCCCCCGTGCCCCGTATCCTCGTGGGTCCCGGTTCTACAGTACCCAGCTTTTGGGGGGTGACGCCGGCGGCGGGAGGGAACTAGAGCTCGGGATGGAGAGGCGGGGCGAGGCCGGGTTCTGGGTGAGGATGTGCGCGCGTGGGAAGGTGAGGCGGAAACTCCGCAAAGCTACTGTCCTGCGGTCAACCTTTCCCTAAGCCAAACGGAGACTCCAGTGGGAGAAGCTGAGGCAGAGAGTGAGAGGCGGACGGGAGCTCTCTGCAGGACTTGATAAAGCCCAGTGGGTCCTGCTACCTCCTCCCACATCCTCGAGGCCCACGCAGGTCCCTTCGCCGGGACTCAGGCTCTGCAGTCAGGGCGACCTGGCTGGGCTACGAGTTCAAGCACAAGCTCCTGGAGTGGAGTCTACTATACTCCTCAGCCTTCCTAGGGGCCCAGGCTGGATCTCAGAATCTGCACGCTAAGTTAGGCGGTCGAGGTCAATCTTGACGCAGGCCAAGGCGCCAGGATCCAACAAACCAAGCAGGCTAGTGGAGGCCAAGCGCAGACCTGGTCTACCTCTGCCATTCCCTGGCTCCGCCCCTCCCCTGAGCTCCGCCCCTTCACCCGAAGCCCCGCCCCCGGGCGTCCGCTCTGCTCACCTCCTACCCAGCCCGGCTCCCGGGTCCAGCGACTCTAGGCGGTGAAGCTGGCGGAGACCCGGAATTTGGCTCTGGGACCCAGGTCGCATCCTTCGCCCCCGTGCCCAAGGCCTCCTGTCTTCTCCAAACCTGACCAGAGCTGAGCTCCGCCCTCTGGCTGCTGTCCAATTCGGGGTCCTGAACAAAGGATGCCCGGGATTTGAGGCGCTACCCCAGGACTCGGCACTAAGCACTCTGATTCCCCGGGGCTCCCTCCAGGGGAGTCCCAAAGACCCCAGCGGCCAATCGGAAAGTGGGTTCGGTCTGGGCAGCCATCTCATTGGCTCCAGCCTTCGGGAGCGGACCCAGGGGCAAGGGGCGGGGAGAGGGGCGGTCCCGGGATTTGGGGTGGGAACCGGATTCCAGCTGTGGTTCTCCCCCCCCACCCCCTAGCCCCGCCTGCACTGCCGCGGCGGCTGACCAATGGGTTCGCGGCTCGGGGCCGGCGGCAAGTGGCGATTGGCTGTGAGCTCAGCCGGGGAGGGGCGGGGCCAAGGCTTGAAGTTGGAGTGAGCGATCCAGCTGTGGCGCGCGCCGGGCTCCTCGCCGCCGCTTTCGCTCGCTCTCTCCGCGTCTCGGCCGGAGGAGGAGGCAGTGGCGCCGGCGACAGCTACGGCATCGGCAGCCACCGCGGCGGCGACGGCGGCGGCGGTGGCATCTCCGCCTCCACCCCCGCCCGGGACGGCCCCCCACGGTCTCCCCGCCCACCCCCTCGGGCGGTGCGCCCGCCGCGGGGCGGAGGAAGGAGCCGCCCCCCGCCCCCCCAAACCCACCCGCCGGGAGCCGCTCCTCCCCTCCCCCGCCGCCCCTGGCGCGGGGCTGGGACGATGCTGACCCCTTAGATCCGGCTCCAGCTGCGCCGCGGGAAGAGGGGGCGCCCTCCGCGGACCCCCGCCGCCCTCTGCCGGGCGGCCCCCTTTCCTCCTCCCCATCTCGGGGCCGCTTCGCCGAAGGGAGCGCTGATCCGGGCACAGGAGCCTGGGCGCCAAGCGAAGAAGCCGGACAAAGTGAGGGGGAGCTGGCCGGCTGGCCCGGGGTGCCCGGGGATCCCGGGAAGTGGGTTGCTCGCCGGGGGGCTGACCTGGAGCCGGCGCCCCGCGGGCAGCATGGGAGCGGGGCTGAACTGGCCCTGCCGGGGGCTCAGCCTGCGCCCTAGGGCTCCCCCGATGCGTCCCCGCCGGGGTCCCCCGGCTGCGTGAGGACCCCTCCTCCGAGGGGCGCCCCTGCCCCTCTCCGAACTCCTGGGCCCCGGCCGGCCGAGGATGGACGAGGAGGAGGATGGCGCGGGCGCCGAGGAGTCCGGGCAGCCCCGGAGCGCCCTGCGGCTCAACGCTCTGTCCGGGGCCGGGGTCCGGCCGGGGCCGGGGTCGGCGGAGAAGGACCCGGGCAGCGCGGACTCCGAGGCCGAGGGGCTGCCGTACCCCGCGCTGGCTCCCGTGGTTTTCTTCTACTTGAGCCAGGACAGCCGCCCGCGGAGCTGGTGCCTCCGCACGGTCTGTAACCCATATCCTTCGGGGCGCCCCGGGCCGGGCTGGGGGGCCAGGGTGGGAAGTCAGGGTACCCAGAGCCAGGGGAGTCAGAGAAACGAGCCCCGAGGGTGGGTAGGCGCGACAGGGGCTGCTCGGGAGGAGAGAGGGCACCGGGATGGGAGCAAGAGACAAGCTGGGCCGGTGGGGACCCGGGGGGAGCCCCACCTCCGTCCACACACACCTCAGTCCTCCTTGGAGGTGAGGGGGTTGGGATCCAGGCCGGGAGAGGAGAGGAGACTTACCCCTCTGGTTTGCAGCTGGATGCTCTCCAGATGTGGGCAGCGGAGGGTCGTCATCCTCCAGATGTGGGGAGCTTCAGGAGCCTGGACGCTGTCCTCCACCCGCCGCGGGTTCGCGAGCTGGGTTTGGTTTCCGAGTTTGGGGGCTGGGGTGGGGAGGAAGCTGCGGGGACGGAGGAGGGGAGACCGCAATCTCCTGGGTTTTCCTCCTGCCCCCGCCCCAAAGTTTGCGGCGGTTTCTAGGGTGTGATCCCCACCACCTGGTTCTGGGGGCTGAGGTCTTGACTGACCCAGAGGGAGATGTTGGGGGGGCGGGGACCAGGTCTTAACCCCCCCACCCCCCCACCCCGCGGGTTGGAGGCACAACAAGGAGATTCCGGCGGCGGCTGATGTCAGGGGTGCAAAATGAGAACAAGATGTGGTGGTGGTGGGGAGCCGTCTGCCCCCGGAGCTGGACCGGAGCCCCTTTCAGCTGGAGCCCAATGCGGGGAGTGCCTCCCTCCACCTCAATTCCGCGTTTGATGCCGAGTGCTTAGGACTGGGCTGGGAGTTTTGTGCTGGATTTTTTTCTTGTGGAGGGAAGGACTGTGGCAGAAGCTTTGGCAACTGGGGGGATGGGATGGAGCAGATCCAAGTTACCCCTCCCCTTTCACAAACAGTACGGGGCTGATGGCAGAGCAGGTACGGGAGGGAGACTGAGACTGCAGCCCTGTGAAAGTGCAGGGGAGCCGCGTGCTTGCCAAGAAGGACTCAGGTCCGCCACCCCAGGGTCTGCTCTGTAGATGGGGACCCGTGCCCCACATTCCAGGAATATGTATTCAGCACCGTGCCCTAGGCTTTGCCTGCGCAGAGGGACCTGGGGAACCCCAGCCCTCTCAATGCATAGCACAAAGCGCTGCCTGTCTAATGCCTGCGAAGGGAGGGGGTTGGTTGTGCCGGTATTACAGGTCAGGACACCTCTGGGCTCAGGGTGGGAGACCCCAGGTCCAGGACTCTGCTTTGGAGAGGGGGTTGGTGAGAATCTTGGTATTGCCCTCCCTCTGCAGTGCTGCTGCCCCTTGGCCAAAAAACCAGATGAGAGCTGCCCCCCACTCGGGGGTTTTGGGGAAGCCCCCCCCAGCCCCTCCTCCCTTCTCTCTGAGCTGCAGAATGAGAGCTGGGGGCCTTTGAGGTCTGTGGTCCTGCTGGATAGGCACCTATTGGACTGGGGGTCCCCCACCCCCAAACCCTTTCTCCAAGGCCCAGTTGGAGGTGGGAAAACAATGTCGCCAACAAGGGTGGGCCCCGGGCATCTGTCCTTTGTGCCTCTGGTCACCTGCCCCCTCTGTGAATGGGAAAACCCTCCAGCTCCTCTCTCTTTCTTCTGGGGGTCCCAGGGAGATCCTGAGGTCTCCCCTCTCTTCTTCCCCACACCCCCAGAAGCAGACCTCTTGGCCCTGGCCCCAGGTGTAGTGAAGGGTCTGAAGACAGATGTCCTCACGGAAGAGGACAAGTGGCCGGGGTGGGCAGGAGCCCAGTGCCCATTTGAGGGCAGGGAGCAGGTTTACCCTGGAAGTGGAGGTGTGGGGCACGGGGCACCCACATCGCCAGGTCAGGACTAGCAGCTGAGCCCACGTTGGCTGAGGATGTGTTGAGAACAACTTCTTGGCAAAAGGGTTGCCCGAGTCTTGCCCCGGTGCTCCTGACCCGTCCAGGTGTCAAGAAGAGCTTGTGTGTTTGCTGCCAGAGGGGCTATGAGCTGCCTCTGGAGCCTTTGTCTTCCTCCCTTGCCCTGTTTTGGTATCTGTAAAACCTCCATGGACTCCAGGAGGTTCCACCTCTGAGTCTGAGGGACATAATGACCCCTGTCCCCAGCTAACAGGAGCTAGTTAGCCTTTTCCTGGCCATTCTTCCTGTCGGCCCCTTCCTGTCTCAGCCTCCTTAGGAGACCAGGTTTCCTAGAGAGGAGATCTGGACTTAGTAGGCAGGGAAGGGTGTGTGTGTGAGCCTGAGCCTGAGTGTCTGTGTGTCTGTGTGTGCTGGGGAGGATGGGAGGGCAGCAGAAGGCAGTGTCCCCTGAGTGCGTGTCTCAGTACCGGGGAGAGCAGGGCACAGGCTCAGTGAACTCGGAGCCAGCGAGGCCCCCACCTTCAGGTTATTGGGGTGTGTTGGCCTTCGCAGCATGTGTTTCTCCAAGTGTGAGGGCGTGCGTTTCCCCTCCCGGGAAGGAGATCCTGAGCATTCCCTCTCCGGCTGTTGTGTCACATCTGGAAGTTTGTGTAGGAGTTTCTCCAAGCTCAGAGCCCAGCACAGCTTTTTCTCATTTGGAAATCATAGGCTGGCATTTGGGATGCCGAGAGAGGGGTGGGGGGAGTGGGAGGGGGCCCGAGGGGAGAGGGGAGCCTGCCAGGAGCAGGGGGAATGAGGGGGGAGGCCTGAATGGCAGGAGCCCTAATGGCTTCCAGAAGTGGATGTGAGTGTGTGACCGTGCGTCACCGTGTGTGTCTGAGTGTGCGCCTCAAGAAGGAGGGGCCCCCGGGGAATTTCTGGAGTCTTCCTTGCCGTTGTCCCAGTGCCCCGAGTCGGCCTGCTTCTGCTCCCTAGGGAGATCACTCCCTTGGGTCCTCAGAGGACGTGGAGTGTACGTGGAGGGGGAGGTCGTGGCTAACTCCCCACCAGCGCCGTCTTCCCGTTTCCATTCCCCAGGTTCTGCAGATGGGATTCTGGGGAGAGGAGTTGAGCAGAATTGAGGGGGGCAGAGCACCCCTTGGTGCTGTCTCTGTCCCAAGCCCACCTTCCCTGTGGGTCACACACACGCCTTCCCACCCACTGTGCTCCACCGCACTGCTGAGGGACTCCCCGTCACCCCTAGTGCCAGTTGGAGCCATTCCTGGGACTCCCCCCACGCCGGCCCTCCCATCCTTGGCTGCTGCCGCCCCAGCTCTCACCCCGCCCTGCCCGCCTCAGCCAGGATGGCGACAGACACAGCGCTCACACACGCAGACATGCGCACACGCGCACACACACAGCCACAGACGCTTGAATCAGATTTCTGGCCTATTTCCCCTCCCGAAGATTCCAGCGGCCGAGTGTCTCTGGTGTCTCTCTGTCTTGAGTCTCTGTCTCGGGGTGGGGCCGGCTGCTGCCTTTCTGTTGGCTTCAGGTTTCCGTTCAGCTGGAACCTTTCTCCCCACACCCACCCACTGGAGCTGGAGGCAGGCTTGCAGGAGGGGGGCTCCGCCCGGGAATCCCCCTTCCTGCCTGTCTGACGGAGCCACCAGGCTGTATCCCTGTCCATCCTGGGGAGTCCTGAATCTGGGGGACCCCAGCCTGTCTGTGGATGGGCGAGGTGAGGACCTGCTCATCCCACCTCTCCAACTCTTACTAGAAGGCCAGGATTCCTGGGTCCAGGCCCATTTACTCCCCAACGATCCTCAAGGTTCAGATTTCCAGACTCCTAGGAGGGAAAGAGGCAGCTGCTGTGGACCCTGCTTCCCTTCTGAGCTCACACCCGGAGCCCCCGTGCCCCGGGAGGCCCCCAGCCTACCTCTCTCACCCCTACAACTGCCAGGCTGGGCAAGGGTTCTGTCTAGATAAAGCTCCGCAGAGAGGATGCGTTTGTGGAGATAACATGCTCTACTTCTCTCTCCCAGGAGAGAGGAAGAGGAGGAGGAGGAGGAGGAGGAGGAGGAGGATGAGGAGGAGGGCTGGAAGTGGGGTTCCTTTCCTGCCATTTCCTTTTTCTCTGCTTTTGATGGTGGGTTGTGGGGAGAAGAAAGATCCTCCCCTCTCCTGCCCCCACCCTTTGGGATCCACTCCAGCCTGGACAGTCACCATAGCAACAGTAGACATGTGATTGCACAGGTCTCTCATAGTCACTATGGCAACCAGTGTCCCCCGTTCCCTTGGTTACCATGGGGATCTGTCACATGGTTTCCCCCCAACCTGATAACCTGTGGGTCTCCCTGCTTCCCCTCCCCTGCATGAGGAGAAGACAGTAGTCTGGGTAAGGGGAAATCATGTGTGTGTGTGGGGTCTCTTTAATTACCATGGCAACAAATCCATACCTCCTGGTGACACATCCTCCTGTTGCCATGGCAACAGAAGAACATCACACAGTGACATACTGCCACATTCCCAAGGAAACGAGCCCCACCCTGAAAAGGGTGAAAGACCTGTCCCCCATGAATTAGTCCTCTATTCAGATTGTCCCAAATTTTCTTGTCCTTTGATGCCAACTTCGGGTGAAGAGGAGAGGTAGACAGTAGGCAGGATGTACCTGGCAGTGGGCTGAGTGCCAGCGGGGCCCTTGAGAAGGGGTTTTTTTGGTGAAGAGCTTTTGGGGGCAGATTCTGGCTAGGGAAAGCCCCAGTCTGAGCATCTGTAAGGGGACAAAGGAGGGACAGTCGCTCCAGGGTCAACTGTCCCTCTCCCCATTGTTACAGTCAGCCCATCACTACTGAGGACACGAATGGTGAACCACATTTGACTTCTAGACAGGCCAACTGATTGACTGATTGACTGGTTCATTTGTCTGTCCATTCATTCATTCATTCATTCATTCTCCCCATGCCTTGATCATGGGCTCCTTGTCGGGCACCGCGCTGAGCTCTGCTGGGGAAGAGAAGGATGCAGGGAAGTGGCCCTGCCTGCCATGAGATCACAGCGCAGGCCAGGAGTCAAGCGTGCAGGTGACTTCATGAGGTGCAGCCAGTGCCCTTGGAGGGGTTCAGACAGATGTTCCCGAGCCCCTCTGCCTGGGAGAATCACCCGTCCCTCCCTGGAGACGTCCACTTCCCCTTGCTTGAGGAGAGCGACCAGTTCTCGGGGATGACTGTGTCCTTTTCTTCCCAAGTGATGGCTCCCTCCCTGTCTCCCTATTCCAGGGTGACCCCTGGCTGACCCCCGTTCTGGAGAGCTCCATTGAGCTCTGGCTGCACTCAGAGCTCCTTTGCAGTAGCGCTATTTCCCCTTCCCATCTACTTACCCCCAAAACCTCAAACTTTGTTTTATAAGCACTCATTCTTGTAAGGGGTGGAGGTCAGGGAAAGTGCAGTGTTTGGGGACTTCTGAGGTGCCAGGGACAGACAGTGGACAGGGATGTGTGTCTGAAGACAAAGAGTCCAGGTGACAGAGGAGAGGTAGGAAGAGAAAGACGGGGTATGGCTGGAATTTGTTTGGAGTGGGGTCCCTGGGGTCCTGGACATTCCTACTGATCTCTCCATGCCTGGCCAGAACCCCTCATTCCCGAGGCAGGGCTCAGGCAGGAGACTGTGCACCAGGTGCTTTTGAGTCTGGCATGGTGGGGCAGGCAGGGGGGCTGCTGTGATGCCCCCTCCACATTCATTCCCAGGCAGTCCCTCTCTCCTGACTCTGCTCTTCCCTCCCTTTGTCGTATCTCCCAAAAGAAAATTGGGCTGCTTGGTTGTTTTTCTGTGAACCCGGAGCCTGGAACCTACTGAGGTCCTGAGGCTGTCTTGCTCATTCTCCAGCCGAGAGGCTGGACCGAGTCCCTCAGCGGGAGGAGATTCAGCTATAAAGATCTCAGCCCCCACTGCTGTTCTGAGCCATGCTGGAACGCACAAGAAGGTGTGAGGGCAACGTGGCCCATGTGGGGTGAAGTCCACGGCCCACCGTGGGTCCACGCCCAGCACTGTGCATGGTGTGGCACGAGGCCTCTGCAGTGAAGTGCCCGACTGATTGTGTCAAGGCCGGCTGAGCACTTGGAGCAGCTGGGGCCACAGCTACAGGCTCCTCTTCTGCCAGGTGCCAAGGTGGCCCTGGCAGCCCCTTCCATGCCCACCTGGGCAGCTCTGGGGTGCAGAAGCTGGCATCGTGGATGGGGAGCTTGGAATCCTCTGTCTCACCCTGGCTTCTTGAAAGACTTCAGCTCTATCTGCCTCTGTTTCCTTGGGTTCCGGGGGACGAAGTGACCCAGCCTGGGCTCTTCACAGGGCTGTTGTGAGCATCTGCTACGACATTTGCGAAAGCGCTTGGTAAACTGTAAGGCAGCCATAATCCGACTGTAGGTTTGTGTAACACATTCACATCCATTATCTCACTTCCTTCTCACATCTACCCTGCGAGGTAGGGAGAGCGGGCTCCGACTCAGCAACAAGCTCCTGGTGCCTGGCATTTCCACAAGCACGATCGATTCTGTTCCCCAAATGGCTTGTGCAAATAGTCAGGGTATTTATGGCTGCTCCTCCTTTACAGACAAGGAGGCTGGGTCCAGAGGGGTGAGATCGCCAAGGTGAACCAAGACCCTCCCGTCCCCACTCCGTTGCAACTCAGATGGGGCTGGGAGGTTGACAGGCAGCAGGCCTTAGGGTGGGATACAGGGTGGGGTGGGGTGGGTAACATTTCCATTCAGCCCTGGCCAACTGTTTCCTTGACCCCTGACACCTGGTTCGAGCGGATCAGCATGCTGGTCATCCTTCTCAACTGTGTGACCCTGGGCATGTTCCGGCCATGCGAGGACATCGCCTGTGACTCCCAGCGCTGCCGGATCCTACAGGTGAGTGCGAGTGCGAGTGTGAGTGTGTGTGGGGGGCTCCGCTCCAGATCTCAGAGCCTCTGATTTCCGGCTGGAGGGTGGGACTGGGTGGAGCTGGGCACGGTCCCCCATCCCCTTCTCAGTTTCAGCAGCCTTTCATTCCCCACACCAGGCCTTTGACGACTTCATCTTTGCCTTCTTTGCCGTGGAAATGGTGGTGAAGATGGTGGCCTTGGGGATCTTTGGGAAGAAGTGTTACCTGGGAGACACTTGGAACCGGCTTGACTTTTTCATTGTCATCGCGGGGTGAGGCCCTGGATTGGGGGTGGGCGAGTGACGGGTGGGATCAGTGCCCTTCCTGGGGGTTTCCTGCTCACACCCCAGCTCAGGGACAGCTCTGTTTCCTTACTGACTGTCCACTCGGGGCCGAGGCTGCCTGCCTGCAGCGCTCTGGCCTGCACTTCTCCAACTTCCATGACTTTCCTCCTGGTTCTGCTTCCTTCTCTGGGGGTCTGTCCTTGCTTGGAGGTAGCCTTGGCCCCCACAAAAGATGATCTTGGGTACAGCAGAGGAGTCAAGTTGTCCCCACAGCAGAGTTTGTCAGTGACCTCTCTTAATGCCCTGGTGGCCTCAGACTCAGAGAGCCTCCCTCTGGACCCCCCCTGCAGGATGCTGGAGTATTCGCTGGACCTGCAGAACGTCAGCTTCTCAGCTGTCAGGACAGTCCGTGTGCTGCGACCGCTCAGGGCCATTAACCGGGTGCCTAGTGAGTGACCCCTCGGCCCCTGGACAGAGAGCCCCAAGAGGCACTGTGGCCATCTCAGGCCCCACCCCTACCAACTGGTCCTCATCTGACCATGGCCACGAAAGGCTTGAGCAGAGAGGGCTCAGCAGGGAGCTGGGACACTAGAGCCACACAGAGACCCCGGCAGGGGCCCTGGGAGCGTTACCTGGGAAGACCCCTGCATTTCAGCCTGGCTTTAGGTCAGAATCTCAGAAACACCTCAGATGACCCTTCCCAGGGTGGTCTGGGCGGGCAGGGACAGATGGAGAGGGTGCCAGGCCAGCAGGAAAGGGACAGGAAGTGCTAATGGCCTCTTCTGGCCAGCACAACCTCTCAGGCAGCCTGGCCGTCATTGGCAAGGCCACACTGGCCACACGGACTGGGACTTCTCTCCAGACAAGGCCGCTCCACGCCTCACCCTCCTGGTGGTGGTGGCTGTGTCCCCTTCCCCCTCCCCTTCCCCTTCCAACTCTGCAGCAACTGCCGGGACCATTATCTAAATTAAACCGCATTGGTTTCTGGAGCCAGGGAAGGTTTGGCAGCTCTGGTTCCCCCAGCGTCCTGCCCCCACCTTCGCTCAGGCCCCCTTCACAACTCCCCAACCTCCGCAAGCTGCAGATGGTCCCCGCTGCGGCCCCTGGAGAGGGAGCATGTTTCTGGGGCGCCGTGCCTGAGTGTGTGTGAGTGTGTGTGTGTGTGTGTGACGTGTGGCTGCCTCTGGGAGGGCTGAGCTGCTACATGAGTCCTGGGGGGGAGTAGTGGGGTGCCCCAGTGTTAACAGGAGCCCCCTGTAGAGGGGCATGCCCCGCCTCCATGCTGCCTAGATTGATAGACCTCGTCAACATCTAAGCACCGGTGTAATTCCCCTAATAAACCCGAAGGAATTGATCTCAATCGGAACAGGAGCAGCCGGGGGGATGGGAGGGGAGGAGGACAGAGCTGAAGCCAGGACTGGCGGGGTGGGGGCAGGGGGACAGGAGTTGGTGTGCATGCCGCTCTGTCCTGGAGAGGGTGGGGGCCACTGGGGGACTCTGAGGGTCAAAGTCAGCCACCCGAGATCTGTGTGTCTCACAAGGGCTCGGGGTGTGGGGGCTGAGGGCTGTTGGAGAGAAGGGGACAGGATCCCCAACAGGACATGTTTGTGTGTGTGTGTGTGTGTGTGTGTGTGTGTGTGTGGCTTCATGACAGCTCTCCTCACGGAGAGTACGGTTGTGTCTCTTTCTGCCATGATCTGAGGATCCTGGGGCTCTCTGCCTCAGTTTCCCCCGTGACCCCAGTGGTGATATCGTAGAAAGATCGGGTGACTGTGTGCAGTGAGAGAAGGAAGTGGGAGGTGTGTACCCGCGCTTGTGTGTTAGGGAGCAGGATTTGGAAGCACAAAGCCTAAATTTAAGTCCCTGGCGCCTACATTTAGCAGCTCTCATGATGAGCAAGTCCTGTCACTGCCATGAGCCTCAGACTTTCCATCTGTAAACTGGGGTGATATCACCCGCTGCGTGATGTGATGAGGTCAGAAACTGCAGTTAGTCTGGCCCATTGTGGGTGGTGCTGTGTGCAGCTTAACTGGGGGGGCTCAGGGGGCTGAAGAGGCCCTCTGGGGAGTTGGAGGTGATTGTTGGTCTCCCCTCCAGCTGGAGCTGGGCCGCCTCAGCTCAGAGTTCCCCCGTCTGGGAGCTCTGCCTGGCCTGGTCAGCCTGGTATCCCCAGTGTGCCTTCTGCCCCCACAGGCATGCGCATCCTTGTCACGCTGTTGCTGGACACCTTGCCCATGCTGGGCAACGTCTTGCTGCTCTGTTTCTTCGTCTTCTTCATCTTTGGCATCGTCGGCGTCCAGCTGTGGGCCGGGCTGCTTCGCAACCGCTGCTTCCTCCCCGAAAATTTCACCCTGTGAGTGATGGGCGGGGTTGGGGATGGGTAGGTGGTGCCCTGGGAGTGACTCTGGGGCCGGGACCTTCCCTGGGCCCTGGTTTCCTGTTACCAGTGACAAATCTGCCCTCATACCTGAGACACATCTGGTCTTTAAACTTGACTACACCTTGGAATAACTGGAGATGCTTTAAAAATTCCAGATGGCTGGACGATTGCATTGGTCCAGAGTTCAGGTTGGATATGGGGCATTTGAAAATTATAGTGCTGGATGTGGTGGCACACGCCTGCAATCCCAGCATTCTGTGAGGCTGAGGCAAGAGGATCACAAATTTCAATCCTGCCTGGGCAATTTAGTAAGACCCTGTCTCAAATTGGAAAAAAAAAAAAAAAAAAAAAAAAAGGGCTGGGGATGTAGCTCAGTGTGAAGGTTTTGGGTTCAATCCCCAGTACAACCCAAAAAACCTTTCAAAACAAAACAGGCCAGGTGTGGTGATGCATGCCTATAATCCCAGAGTTCAAGAGGCTGAGGTAGGAGGACTGCTGTGAGTTCGAGTTCAGCGGGGGCTACAAAGTGAGTTCAAGGACAGCCTGAACTGCACAGTGAAACCTTGTCTCAGAAAAAGACAAAAACCAAACAAACCAACCAGGCAAAACTCTTAATGTGCAGCAAAGTTTAAGAACCACTGCCCTCAGATGTGGGCCTCCAGCACCCCTGTCCATGCCCGCAAACTCCTGCCCTGGCCAGTCCCGTCTCCCACTCAGGTCTGGCCTGCCCACGCTGTCCACCTCGGCGCTCCCTTCCACGGCTTCACCCTGTCGCCCCTCCCCACCCTGCAGGCCCCTGAGCGTGGACCTGGAGCCCTACTACCAGACCGAGAACGAGGACGAGAGCCCCTTCATCTGTTCGCAGCCGCGCGAGAACGGCATGCGCTCCTGCAGGAGCGTGCCCACGCTGCGCGGCGAGGGCGGCGGCGGCCCGCCCTGCGGCCTGGATTACGAGGCTTACAACAGCTCCAGCAATACCACCTGCGTCAACTGGAACCAGTACTACACCAACTGCTCAGCGGGCGAGCACAACCCCTTCAAGGGCGCCATCAACTTTGACAACATCGGCTACGCCTGGATCGCCATCTTTCAGGTGGGGCACCCGAGGCACACAGCGCCCCCGCCCGCCCAGGAGAGGTCGCTCTCTGGACCAGAGTCGGGGTCACGGCCTCTGGACTTGAGGGGCCCAGAATCAGCCTGTCCCTCTCGGCCTCCCCAGGTCATCACACTGGAGGGCTGGGTGGACATCATGTACTTTGTGATGGACGCTCATTCCTTCTACAACTTCATCTACTTCATCCTCCTCATCATCGTGAGTGACTCCTCTGGGCCTCATGGGAACAGGGGATCTTGGGGACATGGGAGGGGGTGGTGTGTGGAGAGCTTGCTGGGTCTGGAGTACTGAGCTCTCAGGACAAGTCCCTTAGGTGTCAGGAGGAGCCCTAGATCCAGGCCTGACCCGTCACTGACTACTGTCGGGATGGTTCCCAAGCCACTCCCCATGAGACCCCGTGTCATGGAGTCTTCCTCAGCGAAGAAAGGGTTGTCACCCTAGGGACACCGCCTCCCCTGGGGGGGCGCCTGGAAACAGGAGGTGGTTCTGAGTTTTACAAGGACCAGCGGTGCTCTGTGGGCACTCTGCTTGCGGCAAGGGGACGGTGCTAGGAACATCCTGCAATGTTTGTGAGCAAAGAATTTTTCCATCTCAAATTCTGATCGGTGCTGAGAAACACTGTGCGATCTTTTGTTGCTTCCATCTCAGAAATTCCAAGTGTGTGTGAAGGCAGAAGACCGGCAAAAGCAGCAATGTTTACTACTCCCTACCATTCATGGTTAATCATTTCATTGCTGATATTGCTGAGAGCTGTTATTTATCGAGCACTTACTATGCTCCAAAGGTTTGGTCACTGGGTCAAGACCACATAGGAAGTAAGGGCTGCAGCTTCAGGCTGCTAATTCCAAGTCCAGTCCCTGGTCCCTGTCACTAAGAGGCCAATGATACACCCAGATGGAGGGACAGATATTGATGGGAAGAGGTTAAGATCTGCTCAGGACCTACGATGGGCACCAGGTGGGCGAAGACAGAGGAGGCAGCTCCTGGGTCAGGAGGGACAGGGCTGAGAGTAATGGACCCGAAAAGGGCCAGGTCCCTGGCCACTCCCCTCCTGAAGCTGTCCCTGGTGTAGAAGAGAGGCTGGGCGTGGGGTAAAGCCTTGCTAGGGACCCGGTCCCTCCCCGTCCTCCCATCACCTTGGGCGGGGGCAGGGGTGTGCTCCAGGGAAGCCAGACTTCTCACAATCGCTGCTCTCCTCGGCCTTGCTCGGGGATGGGGGACAGACAGGGAGGTGAGGGCCCTAGTTTCCTTCCTCCCACGCACCCCTGAAAAATCTTTCCAAACAGCTCTCTGGAATCACACCAGTGAAGCTAATTATCATAATTACTAGGACATGATCTAGAAAAAAAAATATCTGCTTTGTCACCATAAATACTCATTTCCATCCTTCAGGATTGTTGTCCAAGCAATGGCTGGCCTAAAGCCCTGGGGAAACTGAGGCATAAGATGGGGGCTAGGGATGGAAGGGCAAGTCAGAAAGACCATTTGGCTGATCTGTGGGGTCCAGGGTTAAGCTCTTTGCTGGGGGAGGGGAGCGATACTGGGAAGGAGGTTCAGGCCAGGCTAGTGGTCCTCATTTTCAGCTAAGGCTCCATGGTTAAGGAGCTCGCATAGCTAGAATTGGGGCTACAAGGGGTGGGGGGAATCCTGTGAACAAACCCCAAAGGTTCAGTCTGACTTCAGGGTCCCTCATCCTACACATGCATTTGTTTCCAAGGTGTTCTTTTTCCTATGGGAGCTGGTGCAGAGGGATGCTTAGTCTCTCCAGGTAGTCATGTTTAGGGGCAGGGAATTTGGGAGGTGACCTTGCAGGACACCATTATAATCCATAGCGGCACCTTGGAATTTCAGAGGGTCTGGTTCAAGTCTTAGCCTTGCTCTGCCTTTGCCAAGTGATCTTGGACAATTCCTTGACCTGTCCGAGCCTCAGCCTCTTCACCACTCAGGCGGTGATTACAGGAGCTGTGGGAGAATGAGATAAGATCAGGCTGGGGGAAATCCTGGAGGCTGACGCCTGGCCAGCAGGAAGCTCCCTGGATGTGGCAATTCACTTTTCTTCAGGACATCTCCTCCTCCTGTCCCCACCCCTACAGGTGGGCTCCTTCTTCATGATCAACCTGTGCCTGGTGGTGATTGCCACACAGTTCTCGGAGACCAAGCAGCGGGAGAGTCAGCTGATGCGAGAGCAGCGTGTACGGTTCCTATCCAATGCCAGCACCCTGGCCAGCTTCTCTGAGCCAGGCAGTTGCTACGAGGAGCTGCTCAAGTACCTGGTGTACATCCTCCGCAAGGCAGCCCGAAGGCTGGCCCGGCTCTCCCGGGCCGCGGGGGTGCGGGCCGGGCTCCTGAGCAGCCCAGTGGCCCTCGGGGGTCAGGAGCCTCAGCCCAGCAGCAGCTGCTCCCGAGCGCGCCGCCGCCTGTCCGTGCACCACCTGGTGCATCACCACCACCACCACCACCACCACCACTACCACCTGGGCAACGGGACTCTCAGAGCCCCCCGTGCCAGCCCAGAGATCCGGGACAAGGATGCAGACGGGTCCCGCCGACTTATGCTGCCACCACCCTCAACGCCCACCCTGGCCAGGGCCCCTCCTGGGGGTGCGGAGTCCGTGCACAGCTTTTACCATGCTGACTGCCACTTGGAGCCGGTCCGCTGCCAGGCACCCCCTCCCAGATCACCCTCTGAGGCGTCAGGCAGGACTGTGGGGAGTGGGAAGGTATACCCCACTGTGCACACCAGCCCTCCACCAGAGATGCTGAAGGAGAATGCACTTGTAGAGGTGGCCCCCAGCTCTGGGCCCCTCACCCTCGCCAGCCTCAGCATCCCACCTGGACCCTACAGCTCCATGCACAAGCTGCTAGAGACACAGAGTACAGGTGAGTGTGCTGGGCGGGCATGTGCTGGGGCCCCTCGTCTGAGGGCCGGGGTGGGGGCTCCCAGAGGATTAGGGTTATGCGATCAGGGGGGCTGAGACTCAGATTCCCATTCTGCCTCTCATGGCCGTGGTACCTTTGACTGGTCCCCCCACTTTTTTGAATCCTGCTTTCTTACCTGTTAAAACAAGAACTGTAATTCATACACTGTGATAGTGGTCGGTGTCCTGCAATGTGCACCCGAGTGCGCTGCTGTGATGATATCCACCCGCTGATGCCGCAAGGCGTGCCCGTCACATGCTTTGCAGGCAAGAGCTCCTTACAGCCTTCCGACAGCTCAGGGACAAGCCCGCCCTGTGCCCCCGTCATTCGCATGGCGAAAGCAGACTGGACAGGGTTGCAGAACCTGCCCAAGGTTATGTCCTTGGTGAGTGGTGGCCACAGGGCCACCTGGCTCTGAGTCCCAGGCTCAGAAGAGCAGTAGTGTGTCACTATGCCCACACAAAGAGGCGTACGAACCTGAGTCTCATTCCTTCCCCTCTGAGAGGCCCGGGCTGGGCTGCTGGAAGCTGCTGGCCCCGTGGGTGGGACACCTGTGCTGTGGATGAGACGCTTGCTGCTCCCCGTGGATGGGCCCCTCAGACAGGGGTGGCCTCCTCAGCAATCATGTTCATTGTAGCCACAGCCCAGGTGCCTGGTTCCAGGAGGGACATGGCCGTAGAGAGCAGGGATATTCATAAGAGTGTCTTGTAGGGATGTATTTGGGACTGGAGATGTTACCAGAGCACACAACGGAAGGTTCTTTGTGCCATCTCTTCCAGTGGCCCCCATGGAGGGTTGCACACCTGCATGAGTGTTTCCATGTCCTCTGTGTAAGAGGCAGGGCTGGGGCCATCATTACGGTCAGGCGCATTCACGAGAGCCCCGCATTGTACAGATGCGGTCAGGATGGGAAAGGTTACTTTGTGCCCAGTGGGGGCGTAGCTCTGAGCCTAGAGGTGCCACAACAACCTTTACCTGGGTGGTCCCCAGTTTCATTTCTGTGACCAGATGGATTTAAATGATATTGGTAGCTGGGTGTGGTGGCATACACCTGTCATCCCAGCACTCGGGAGACTGAGGCAGGGGAATCATCATGAGTTTGAGGCCAGACGGGACTACATAGGGAGTTCAAGGCCAGCCTGCACTACATAGCAAGACCCTGTCTCAAAAAAAAAAAAAAAAAAAAGAGCCAGGCTTGGTGGCACACACCTGTAATCCCAGCACTTGGAAAGCTGAGGCTGGAGGGTCGTTTTGAGTTCCAGGCCAACCTGGGCTACATAGTGAATGCAAGGCCAGCCTGAATGGCATAGTGAGACTCTGTCTCAAAAAGACAAAAATAAAAATAAAGTAAGTAATAAAACAATACTAAATGATATTGATGTCTCAGAATAGCACACTGTGTGTGTCCACAGCACATCTGGCGTGTGTAGATGTGTTTGCATGCATGAAGGGTGCAGTGTACATGCACGTGTGATTGTACACATCTGGTGTGTGTGTGTGTGTACACCTGCATATGGCTGTTGTCTCCTTCCTGCTCCGTATGCATGGCTGTGTGTGTGTATGACATCTGTGCATTGGGCGGTATGTGTTTGTGTATGTGTGTGCTTGGGCGTCTGTGTGCATATACTGTGGTGTACGAGGGGTGGCTGCACTTGGTAGATGTGTGTGCCTGAGTGTGTGCATGTGGCACCCGTGTGCATGTACACATGCGTGCTGTGTGTGGGTACAAGTGCACATGTGTGGGTGTGATGCTTAAGGATCCCTTGAAAAATGCTACTCAGAGCCGTGCTGATGGGACCTGGGTCTCTGAGAAAGAGAGTGGTTTAGGGTCCTTGCTGCCTAGGACACAGGAGCTGTATAGGACCCCAGAGGACAGGACGGCCACCTCTGTCTGACCCCTAGGACACTCCACAGTGACCATCATGGGGTGCTGTGGACCTCTGAGGCACACCCTACCCCAGCACCCTGTCACTGTAACTACCCCCGTCTCCCTCACTGTCCCCCTCCCGTCGCAGGCACCTGCCACGGCTCCTGCAAGTTCTCCAGCCCTTGCTCAAAGGCGGACAGTGGAGCCTGCGGTCCCGACAGCTGCCCCTACTGTGCCCGGCCGGGGACAGGAGAGCTGGAGCCCGGCAGCCAGGAGATGCCCGACTCTGACAGCGAGGCCGTTTATGAGTTCACACAGGACGCCCAGCACAGTGACCTCCGGGACCCCCACAGCCGGCGGCAACGGAGCCTGGGCGTGGACACGGAGGCCAGCCCCATATTGGCCTTCTGGAGGCTGATCTGTGACACCTTTCGGAAGATTGTGGACAGCAAGTACTTCGGCCGGGGGATCATGATCGCCATCCTGGTCAACACTCTCAGCATGGGCATTGAGTACCACGAGCAGGTAGGGCTGAGGGCTGCGCCAGCTCTTGCAAGCCCCTCTCCCTTGGGGCGGCTGCCTGCTGCCTGAGGTCTGGTGTCTCTCCCGGGCTCCCTTCCTCTCCCAGCTGCTGGCCGCATGGCAGAGAGGAAGGGTGTGGCGTCTCTAGAGGCTGAGACAGCGAAGTCTTGAAGTTTTGGAATGTGCAGTTGTTGGGCAGGGGCGGGCCTCTTCTGGCCTGGAGGGCTTCTCCAAGGAGGCAGGTGTTCTGAGAGCAGGCGATGAGCATAGCCTGTGGGGAGTGACGGTCCCTGGAAGGATTTGGGTCTTTGGAGACAGCATGGGGGATTGAGAGCCGCCCAGTCCTCGCCTGGCGCAGTGAGAGGGGTGACTGACTGGTTGGAGGCAGGAGGCGCTGGGCAGGGCGCAGGCGGGAGTGAGGAGTGGCCTTGGTGGCTGTGCTGGGGGCGTTAGGGTCAGAGGAGCCAGGATGGCTCTGTCGTCTGTCACCTCAGTGTGAGCCAGGGCGGCCGGGCAGAGGACAGCGCCGAGCGTGGCGAGGTGACTTACAGCCGGCGCACAGAGGGATCATTCTGAGCGGCGTGGTGTGTAGTCAGGAGAAGAGGCGGCTCAGCGGCCAGCGCGCTGTCCTCAAATATTTGAAGGGCCGTAGCCCTCGTCGTCGCATGGAAGAGGAGCAGGCCGAGCTGTGGGATCCAGGCCGCGGGAGGAGGCGGTGCTTCCTCTGCACGCCGCGGACACAGAGACAGAGCGGGGCGCAGGGGAGGCTGTGGGCCCCAAACGTGCACACCGCCCCGCCGCGAGGCCCGGCCGGGCTTGGCTTCCGTCCTGCAGCGCGCAGCCTTGCAGGTCGCCCCCTTGGCTGCTCCGGGAAAGGAGGGAGCCCTGGAGGCAGGTGCTGCGCACTGGTCCCGCCGTGCGGCCTCTCCTGCTCTCTTCTGGGGGTTCTCGCCCCCTGGGGTCCGTGGAGGGGGCAGCTGGGCGGTGGATGGTGCTGTGGTGCAGGCGGCCTGCGGGGGAGGCAGGGGGAGGAGCGGGCAAGGCTGAGGCTCCGGAGCACTGCCACTGTGAGTGTGCGGTAGCCGCGCTGGGCTCCTACCCAAACTGTCCTCCCTGTCGTAGCCATCCTGTCACACGGACGCCCCTCCTCCTTGTCTCGGCAGCCGTAACCCCTCCCCCGGCCCGTGGAGGCAGTGAGGCGGGGTGGGGGCGGGGGGAGGATTCCGGCTGCTGAGCCAGCAGGTGGGCTCGCGTGGCCTTGCAGTGGGCGTGTTGTGTCTGGGCTGCGTGGGGCGTGGGTGGGTGCGCGGCACATGCTGGCTCTGCCAGCCTCCCGGGGAGAGGTGCTCCGAGCTGCCAGGTGGGTGGAGGAAGGTGGGGACAGCATCCTCTCCTCCCTCCTGGGACCCAGGTAGTGGCAACCCCCTAACCTCCCATGACCTTGCCCTCCCCCGCCCCTCCCCCACCACAAGCCTGAACCACAACTTCCTTCCAGCCTTGGTCAGGTCCCCTCCCTGCAGGGGACAGCTCCTCGGTGCCCTCCCCTCTTCCCCAGGAGGTGCACCCAGCTGTCCCTGCCCAGCCAGTGCTGCTGGTGGCAGCTTTGATGGCACTGGGAAGAAGCTGAGTCACACAGACTTGGGACAGATGAAGCCACAGCAAGCGGGCTTTCGGTTAGACGTCAAGAAGGACTCCCCTTTGGAGAGGAAATAAAAGCCATCAGTCGGGGTGCCCATAGCATCTCCTTGCTGAGTTCCTGAGGAAAGGGAGGGCGCAGCCTGCAGCTCCCCGCAAGCCCACGTGGGCAGGGAGGCCTCACTCAGTATCTGCCCCAGGGGAGTTGATTCCAGGACCTGGTTGCTGAGGGCCCCATGGGGCGAGGGGGTGTCCTCAGCGGGCTGGGAAGACGAGATGCCCCAGAAGCTGCCATGGCCCTGTGCTCAGAGCACTGCGGCGTGAACATGTCGCCATCTGGGCCCCCGAGCA
The DNA here is from genome assembly GCA_004363535.1 of Dasyprocta punctata. NCBI lineage: Eukaryota > Metazoa > Chordata > Mammalia > Rodentia > Dasyproctidae > Dasyprocta > Dasyprocta punctata. Next base: position 71,328 of record RJWM01001473.1, on the reverse strand, counting down.
GGCTGGAGGGGGTGCCAGGGAGGGAGTGTCTCGGGGCTGAGAGACAGAGATGCCAATGGGGCGCAGATGGGGAGACAGAGGGCAAGATGGAGACCCAGGGAGGGGACCGACAGGACAGAGACGAGGGAGATGGGGAGTGGAGGGAGAGCTAGTGATAGGGGCCAGAGACAGATGAAGGCTGAGACGCCGGGAGACAAGGGAGCTGAAGATGGGGACGGGGACCTGGGTGCAGTGAAGTAGGGGTGCTGCCGGGGAGGTGAGCTGGGGGTCGTGGGGCTTCTGTTTTCGTTCAGTGAGCCCACTGTGTCCACTGATCCTGCTGTTGATTAGATTGGGGAGCCCTGGAGGGGTGTGGCCACAGTCCTGGAGGTGGAGCCCCAGTCCTCTTTCCCTTGTAGATCCTGTCCTGTCAGCCTTTTTTTGCTGGGGACAACGACCTTCACCCCATCCAATCTTGACTGAGGGAGCACCATTTTGTCATAGTCCAGCCTGCCCAAGGCTGGCCCCGTGCCCTCCATCCTCTCCTGCTTCTCTCACTCCTTAAGCACCAGCAGGCAGAGAGCTGGCAGGATTGATGTGCCCAGAGGCACAAGGACACAGGACACTTAGGGAAAAAAAGAAAAGACTGGGTTTAGGAAGTATGGGAGCTGATGTAGAAAGAGAACATTGCCCCAGTCTCCAGCTACATGGAGCTCTGACCTTGGTGAATTGCCTGTCTATCCATCCGTCCATCCATCCATCCTTCCATCCATCCTTCCACCTGCCCACCCAGCCATTCACCCATCCATCATCCATCCATCCATTCATCCATCCATCCGTCCACTCATCCATCATCCATCCATCCATCCACCCATCATCCATCCATTCATCTACTCATCCATCTGTCCATTCATCCATGCTCCCATCCATCCATCTACACATCCATCATCCATCCATCCATCCATCCATCCCACATATACTGTCAGAGTTGGGCCTAAGCAGTGGTGTGCCAAGGAATGTTTAATATTCAGCCCTCAAAAATCCTAAACATATGTCACTTTTTTTTTTTTGTCTTTTTGAAACAGAGTTGTACTATGCAGTTCAGGCTGGCTTTGAACTCACTTTGTAGGCCAGGCTGGCCTCGAACTTGCAGACATCCTCCTGCCTCAGCCTGCTGAGTGCTGGGATTGCAGGAGTGCACCACCACACCTGGCACAAATCTCGCTGTCAGAGTTCCCCAGTTTGTATGGTGTAAATGTGCTCCTACCATAGCTCCAGCTATCAACGCGTCACAGAATGTGAAGTTGGGAAAACAGGCAGACTGAGCTGAGCCTGCAGCATGGGTGAGGGGCTTCGGGGTGGGGGGACACAGAGGGCACCAAGGAGGTCTAGAGGCAGACACCCAAATTTAGTGCCAGCGTTCAGGATGTGCGGAGGTGGGGGACTGGGGTGGACAGGTGATGAGATGGGAGCCAGGACCCAAGAAGACAGGAAGGAGTTTGGGTTGGACGTTGGAGTTCCCAGGCTCTCAGCAGCAACTTGGGTGGGTCAGTGGTGTGCCCAGGTTTGTCTTTTATCAAGGGGTCCCTGGAAGTTGTGTGGGGGGTGCCTGGGGGAGGGACACAGTGCGGGGCAGGGGCTGAGAAGGAGGCTGCTGCAGGGGTCCAGGCAGTTCATGCTGCTTTTGTCCTGGAGTCAGACAGGAGGGACTGGGAGAGCTGAACCTGCGGGGCTCGGCACCTGTTGGCTCTGCGGGCCCGGAGCAAGGACAGATGTCAGTCTTCTGCCTGGAGTGGGAGCGTGGGGCTCGAGCAGATTTGGGGGGCCATTCTGACACCATATCCAGCAGGGTGTGGGAGCCCAGGAAGGAGGTGGTTGTGGGTCCTGGCTCCCACCTGGGGCCACACTGGGCCAGGCTGTGGTGGCAGGGGAGGGAGCCGCCGGACAGGGTCTTGGAGACACAAGGTGCCTCCTAATCATTCCTCCCGACTCTGAGGCCCAGCAGCGGGGGTGCAGGTGCTAACCTCACACTGCAGAGGAAAGATGACAGCCTTTGGGGACAGGAACAGAGGGAGAAAGTGACAGAAGGAACTGGATGGACAGCCTTGTAGGCCAGGGGAGGACAGGGCAGGGGACGATTGTGAATGGCACCCAGACTCTGGGCGCATCTTGTCACTCCGGATACATGTCCAGAGAGGGTTTCTATTTATAAGTGAGGAGCTTGGCTGCTCCCGGTGTGGGAAGCTGGGGGGGTGCCGGGGGGCTTACAGATGGGATGGCTCTCAACTTTTGAAAGGAGTCAGACTCTTCCGTGATTCTCCTGTAAGCTGTATCCTGTAAGCTGTATCCTTCTGTGATTCTCCTGTAAGCTGTATCCAGAACATGCAGATACCCCTACTGGGGCCTTAGGGTGCGAGAGCTTATGGACACCTCCCCCAAGCCTATCCCTTGACCTCCAGGAAAAGGAGCTGGGGCTAGGGAACAAGCAAGTCTTTGGGGGTCAACTCTTTGATAGCTGACCTCCCTCCAGCTTTTCCAGGGTTTTGGGGGTTGGGGACAGGAAGGGTGCCGTTTGGGGGATGTCGGGCTGGGGCTTCCCGAGGTCCGCACGGAAACTTCTGGGCACACATGCCAGAAGACAGCACTGGAGTGTCGGCCCTGGGGTAGAGCTAGAGCACCCCAGAAACATAGGTTCTTGTGGGAGGGTCCTTCTGTCTTACGGACAATTCATGCCCAGCGCTGCGAGGGGCACTTTTGGGGACTAAGCAGGGACACTCTTACCCAGGCAAAGGACTTGAAAGGGTTTGTGAAGGAGGCAACTTTACCTGTTTTGTATTTACTCTTTTTTGTTGTGTTTTGCAGCGCTGGAGATTGATCCTAGGCCCTTGCACATGCTAGGCAAGCACTCTACCACTGAGCCCCATCCTCAGTCCTTTTAATTAATTTATTTTGAGACAGCGTCTTGCTAAGGTGCCCAGGCTGGACTTGAACTTGCAATCTTCCTGCCTCAGCCTCCTGAGTAGCTGGGATGAGAAAGATATATCACCGTGCCCAAAAGGAGGTGGCTTTCAGGAAGGTCTTGGAAGGATAGATGGGGTGACAGCTGGAGTTAAGGGCAGAGCAGTATGGGAGGACGGTTGAGGGGACATTAGCAGCCTGGTTGGGAAATGCACTGGGTGGCACCGGAGCAGGGGTGACAGGAGTCCAGGCCAGTGGTGCTGAAGGCAGCCATAGCCTCCAATAGGTGCGGGCTGGGTGGGGGAGGGGCTGCAAGGCTATTTCTGTTGTTCCGTCAGAGGCCCTGAGGGACCCCCGGGTGGGGGCTGTGAGGGTGAGGTGGGGGAAAGTTCCACTAGCCCATCTGTGGGCCTGGGTACCTGACTGTCAGGAGTGAAGGGCGGGCATGAATACTAGACAACCCCAAGGTTCAAGAGTGTAGAGGGGGAGGAGCGAGTTGGGGAGCGAGATGAGAGGATTCGTTTTGGAGGCGCTGAGTTTGAGATGGCCGTGGGCCATGCTGGGAGGGAGATCAGGCAGGCCTTGCTCCCTGGATGAGCAGCAGGGGCTTGGAGAGCGATTGTTTAGTGTCGTCTACACCCCAGTGACAGCTGGAGAGTTGGAGTGGGGGCGATGCTGGAGGGAGGGCGCCGAGGGGAGGGGGCGGGCCAGACCGAACTCTGCGGAATGTTGGCAGAGACGGAGAAGGAGATGGAGCCAGGGCACCAGGAGGTGACTGCACAGGGCCAGGAGAGCCAGAGGAGGCCAGGCGGGAGGCTGGAGGGGCTGGCATGGGCTGGGGGTGCCAGGCGTCCACCAGGAGGAGGCCGAGGAGGGGCCTGGGGACGGTGATCGGGTCTCAGTGCAGGTGTGAGGGTGGCCCCCCTATCAGGGGACGGAAGATGGGAACCCTGAAGCAGGAGGCCAGGGTGGACATGTGGGCGGGAGCTGAGGACATGGATGACTCGGCACCACTCAAGGGGGACAGAGATGGAGACCACAAAGAGTGGGGCAGCAGGCTGTCAGCAGAGGCACACGGCAGCCCTGGAACCACCCGGCAGGTGCCACCTGTCCAGTCAGCACGGCCTCCTTCATGGCTGCAGCCGCACTCAGCAATTCCAGACCGGAAGCTCAGAGGCGGCAGGTGGGGGCTTCACCTCTGAGGTCTGTGACACAGGGCGGCCTCGTGGTCCACCTGGAGCTCTATGCCAGAGGTTGTCTGGGTGGATGAGAGGCAGGGCGATAGCTCCAGAGTTAAGGAGCAGGGACCTGGGTGGGCTGTGGTTCCCTGGCCTGTGTGTTTACTAGGGGAGCTTTTGGGGACACCAGGGGTGGCAGGGACGTGGGGTGCAGTGGGCACACAGTGCTGGAGGGATATGCAATTCCCTGGGACCCTCCTGTCACCCAGATGACTGACTTGCTGTGTCCCCCTGACTCAGTGACCCCTGCTGCATCCCTGGAGCATCAGAAGCAGAGGGGTGGTGAGCCAAGGAGTTGAAATTGGGGAGCAGGAGGGAGCTGAGAGATGGTGGCTGGGAAGGGACTCGAGTGTGACCTGTCCCAGCCCCCATCAGCTCCGGCCAGCCCCGTCTACCCCGTCATGCCTTCCCTGTGGAAGGCACGTTGTGGGCCACCAGGCTATCTCTCCAGCCTCCTGCCTGGACTGCTGCCGTACCCCTAATTGATCTCGTTTCTTCCCTCTAAGCCATCCGCATGCGGCCACCACTGCAGCCAGATTAATCTTCTTAATACACCAATTTGCACATCACACCCCGCCCCCCAGAAGCCTCAATGGCATTGGTAATGCTGCAGGCAGAGACAGGTCCAGCCTGAATCAGGACCAAGGCCTGCCGGCCCCATGGCCTGCCAGCCCCGTGGCCCTGCCTGCTCAGCAGCCTTTTCCTGCGCAGCCCTTTCCGCCCTCCTCTGATCAGGCAGACAGTCACGCAGACATGTGTGTGGGTCTTGCTCCTGGGGACACCCTGCTCGCTCCTCCCTTTGTGCTTCCTGCTGTGGCTTCCTCCCCATGCCCTCAGCAGGGTCTGAGCTCCCTCCCGGGCAGCCCTGGCTTTGCCCACACGCAGCTGCAGTTTGAAAGTGCCCTGTGCTGCCACACTGTGAGGCCAGCTGCTGCTGTCCACACCCACAGGGCTACCGCACTTGGCCCAGGGCTAGGAAATTTCGCTGGGGTTTGACGCCTCTGTTCTGCAGAGCAGCATCATGAGGCCCTGAGGGACTTGCCCAAGGTCACGCAGGTAGAAAGTCCCAGACAGGAGGCCTCCTGTCTTCGGGTCCTGTCCCGCCTTGGCGTCACAGATGTCCTGCACACAGAAGGCACTTTGAAGTGTAGTTGGAGGCAGTGCTGTGGGTTTCATGGGAGTCCTGGGGCTTCTAAGGGCCAAGCCGCTTACCTGGGGCCACAGCTGCTTGCAAGGTGACAGCTTGGGGTGGGGCGCAGAGGTTTAGCGAGGCTCAGCCTGGGGAAGAGGCCGGGGTCCTTGGTGCAGAAGCTCAGGCTGCTAGCCTCCACTGGGACTTGGCATCGGTACACAGCAGGACAGATGCATCTGAGACCCTCCAAAGGATGCCTGAGTCCAGACAACCAGGGAAGGGCTGCTGGAACTGCTCGGCAGGCTTTTGTGCTTTCTCTGGGTGCATGCTGGGGACGGCCTTGCGGGAAGGGTTTCAAAGGAAAGTGCAAGAGATCAGCTGTGTGGCTTTCTAGGGAGCCATGTGACCTCCATCGAGTTCCACGCTGCTGGAGGCTCAGTTCGCCCCTGTCTCCCCGGTCGTTTGGGAGGCTCAGGTCCTTCCCTCCGTGGTTGTGAGCAGGGAGGAAGTAAAATCCCGAGACATTTCACTCCTGGCTCGCTTAGTGTCCTTTGAGCTAAGCCAAGCTGAACTGCTGTGGTGCGAGCAGAAACTTGCCCCTCCTCTGCCCTTCCAGGCGGCAGTGGCCGTAATTACGGCTGCAGTCCCTGGGGCCACCGTGTTGCTAAGATTGTGTCTCTGTGTCCTGTCCTGCGCTGGCAAAACATTCCCAGCCTCTGATTTAGTAACTTGGACTGGCTACCTAGGGGAAGGGAGATTTTTTTTTTCCCCTGGATCACTGGTGTGGGGGAATCCTGGGCCCTGGAAGGAGATGTCCCCAAGTGTGTGTGCAGGAGAGAGAGGACAGCACCCAGGCCCGCTTCTGCCTGTGTTAGGTCCCACTCCTTCTCCAGGTCTGCATGGCAGGCTGGGGTGGGTGCTTCACCCTTTGCTGCCTCCCTGCTCAGGTCCCTATGGTGCAGGCCTCAAGGGGCTCCCTGTACCGTCTTTCTCAGCGAGCCCTGGTGGGTGTGCAGGTGAACAAGGGGTAGGTGTGTGTGGAGCAGGGCGGCTTCCGTGATGACAGCAGGGCAGGATGAGAACAGTCTCTCCACGTATGCTCAGTCTTTGCCCTTTTGGGTTTCACTCACTGAGCACAGCCAAAGCTATGGCGCCTTTAGCTATTTTTTTTTAAGTTTTATTAATTTTTATTTTTAGTAGCCTTTTTGAAGAACAGATTGAGCATGTCTCATTCAGCATGCTTGGCACCATGGCTTGGGTTATATAGCTTCGTGGTAGAGCAGCTGCCTGGCATGCACAAGGCCTTGGGTTTGATCCTCTGCACTGCGAAAGAAAAAAAAAAAAAGCAAAGAGCAAAATGCTTGGGATCAGAAGTTTTTTGGATTTGGGAATATCTACATATATAGAAAGGGGTATCGTGGGGGTGGGGGGAACCCATGTCCAAACACGAAGCTCCTTTCTGTTTCTCTACTCTCCTGTATGTGTCTCCTGAAGGTCATTTATGGACTATTTGTAGTGCACCTGGATTTTGGCTGTGACCATCACAGGAGAGCAGGTGGAATTTTCCACTTGTGGCCTCAAATCAGCCTTCCAAACAGTCTTGGATTTTAAAGTATTTCGGTCTTTAGATTTTCAGATTAGACACTTGTCACTTAACTTGTATAATTTACATGACACGAAATCCACCCATTGTAAGTGGCCTTCAGCTGTGCGTTCACGTCGACCTGTTCTTTACGGATGTGTCTCAGTTGATTTGTAATGTAATTTTATCTGTATTAGAAGACACATTATGGCTGGGGATTTAACTCAGCAGCACAAGTGCCTGCCTGGCAAGTATGAGGTCATGAGTTCAATTCCCAGTATCAAAAAAACAAAACAAAACAAAAAAAGATGACACATTATGTACTCAGCCCATCCACTTATCTGGATTCAGATGTCCTCTGTGGTGGCTGTGACTTGGGTCTGAATCCTGACACTCTCATGCTATTGGGGTCACCTGTGATAAGGGATGAGGCACTGTCCCAGGCTCTCTTGGCCTCTCCTGCTCACCTGTGACATGAGGAGGACTGTTATGGGGGTGACTTGGGGTGAAGCTTCACTCCTGTGTCCTCTGTGCTCGTCATCTGTGTCCAGTCCGAGGTGGAAGCCCGGGCAGGTAGAGGGTGACCAGGAGGTGGGATTGCCAACCATCACTCCCTGCCAGACTGGACTTGGGGGTGCAGAGTGTGGGGTCCACTTCACCAGGAAAAGCCTGAGCCCCAGGCTCCATCAACACTGACAGTGGCCACTTCCCCACGTCCTGTGCTAGGCTCACGCTGGAGGACCAAGGTCCTGCCTCTGCGTGACCCCATTAACTAGGTCAGGTGGTGGTGCCTGCTCCTGCCTTCATTCACAGTCTGTGGAGCAAAGATTTGCCCAAGGTCTGCCAGAACCCCAGGCTTCCCAGCAACTCTGCGACACAAGTTGCCCCCTGCTACCCCTTTCCCTGCCTTGGGAAAGAAACCCATGCATGGCCTGCAAGTGGGTCTCCCCACAGTGGCCATGGAGCACCTGTCATCTGCCAGTGAGAACCCCCCTGCTTCCACTCGCCTCACCTCCCTCCCAGGCTGGCCACGCAGATGGGGCCATTAGGATACATTTCGTCACACCCCGGACCTGGCACCATGCTTGGCCGGCCAGACGAGGCAGCTGGGTAAGCAGGAGGAGGTGTCGGCTGGAACCAGGGCCTCAGTTGGCAAATTCTGCAACTCAGACTTCTTAGCAGCTACTCTGGGCTTTGGGCTTTGCGCTTTGGGTCTGTCTTTTACCAGTCAGGTGGGCTATAGGCTCTATTGGGCCTGCATCCCAGCCCTCAACCCCCATCCACAGCCAGAACCAGGTTCCTGCTGCCCGTGCGTCCTTCCCGTGTCTTGGGGAGACTCCTTCACCCTTTGGGGTTCAAGTGCTGCCTCCCAACTAAGCCTTTGCCAATGTGTTCACCCTTACCTTTTTCCTCTCCCCTTAGCTCCTGAATTTACTTCCTGGATCATTGGTTTTGGCAGTGCGGCAGGGTCTAAATCCCCTGTGGTTATTCAGCTGTTGAGTGTGTGCACAACTTGTTTTCCAGCTAGACGCAAGCTCCGGGGAGGCTGGCGTGTGGCTGCCACGCTTGCACGGCTCCTCTGGCGCTGGCGTGCCGCTAGACATACAGGAGGCAATTCCTGCTGAAAGGGAGGGGACCCGTAAGCTGAATAGCAGATGGGATGGGGTCTGTCATTTGTTCTTCTGAGGGCCTCTCTGGGATGTGTCCTTGGTCCCAATCCCAGACCTGGGGTAGACGCATCAAAGGAATTACCTTCTGTGTTTTACGGAGAGGTTGGGAATCACGCTGAAGATCACGGAGTGAGTGACAGGAAAGGCTGAGACTTATCCCAGGTATTCTGGGCTCAGACCGAGGCTGCAGGCGGCTCCTCCTGCTGGGGTCGCCCTCTGCCTGTGCGTGTATGTGCATGGCCAGGCGTGTGTTCCTGTTTGCCTGTGTGCATCTAGGATGCAAGCACAGACGATAGCCATCCAGGGCACGCCTGCCAGGCCCGTGGAGTAGTGTGGAGCTGTGTAACTGTATGTGGGGCCATGTGACTGGGCGTGCATAGGAAGCCTGGGCCATGGCCCTCTGATGTTGGCCAGCACCACTGCCCTGCTGGCCCCTGCCACCACGCTGGTGTGACAGCACAGGGCAGGATACTCTCCTGGTGGAAGTAGAGCAGAACCCATATGCGGGCCCTGGGTGAACCTGTGGCCCCAGGACTTGAGAACTGGCCATCCCTGGGGAGTGGCTGTAGGGGGCTGCCCTGAGCGCATGATCTACCCCCCAAGGGTGCTGTTCTCCCTCCTCCTCTCCCTGGGGCCCATGTTTGGAGGGGAGTGGGATGCGGGGCTCTGGAAGGAGCCTGCTGCTTCACACCCCGCTGCCCTCCAGCCCGAAGAGCTCACCAACGCCCTGGAAATCAGCAACATCGTCTTCACCAGCCTCTTTGCCCTGGAGATGCTGCTGAAGCTGCTCGTGTACGGCCCCTTCGGTTACATCAAGAATCCCTACAACATCTTCGATGGCGTCATCGTTGTCATCAGGTAAGGCATGCCCCCATGCTGGAAGAGGGGTCATGCAGCCCGGTCTGCAGGGTGGAGTTGGAGTCTGGGATCCCACGGGCTGCCACTCTCCGAGGTCAGGGCCTCTCTGCAGCCCCAACGCCGTTCATCTGCTCAGCGCCTCCTGGCTCTTATGGAACTTGGGGCCTTAGACCCCTTGGCCAGGCCCCTCTCCAGCCTCCTCTCTCCACCTCTACCTCTTGTCCTATTCTCTACCCAGTGGGTGAGGATTGGGGGGTCAACTTGGAAGAGGAGTTGGAGGAAGAGGGAGACCCGGCCAGCCGTCCCCACTTGCAAAGTGCTTGGAAACCAGCACAGATGCCTGGCAACTTGCTTTGGGGTTTCCAAGACCTTGAGAAAGTATTCCAGCCCCCCGGGCCTGGGGCCAGGAGAAATGCTTTATTGCTTTTTGGAATTGGCTTTAGATTTCATTGGAAGAGAGCAAAGCAAATATTCCATAGCTCAATTCAGTTGCAGTGGCCGGATTTAGGGAGAGGGTTGCTTGCTGCTGGGCTGATCTGGGGCCCCAGGGTCAGGGGGAGTAGATGGGGGCCTGGACCTTTATCACCTTTGAAGACCCCAGAGCCGACCCACATTCCTGCTCTTGCGCTGAGCTGGCCCGTCATAGCCCTCAGGTGCTGGGTCTGAAGGGGAGGGCAGGGGTAAAGGGCCGGGACTCAGGCTGCCCCCTCCCCCTGCAGCGTGTGGGAAATCGTGGGCCAGCAGGGGGGCGGCCTGTCGGTGCTGCGGACCTTCCGCCTGATGCGGGTACTGAAGCTGGTGCGCTTCCTGCCGGCGCTGCAGCGGCAGCTCGTGGTGCTCATGAAGACCATGGACAACGTGGCCACCTTCTGCATGCTGCTCATGCTCTTCATCTTCATCTTCAGGTGGGCAGGGAGTGGCCCCCACGTGCTGGTCAGGAAGGCAGGGGCAGGGTGCGCCCAGACCTGACCATGTCCCTGGCTTCCTGTGTCCAGCATCCTGGGTATGCATCTGTTTGGCTGCAAGTTTGCATCTGAGCGGGACGGGGACACACTGCCAGACCGGAAGAATTTTGACTCCTTGCTCTGGGCCATCGTCACCGTCTTTCAGGTTCGAGGATCACAGGGCACGGGGTGAGCAGGAGTCGTCGGATGCCCCGTTAAGGCCCTGACTTGTGTCTCCTGCCCTCAGATCCTGACCCAGGAGGACTGGAACAAAGTCCTCTACAACGGTATGGCCTCCACATCATCCTGGGCCGCCCTTTATTTCATCGCCCTCATGACCTTCGGGAACTACGTGCTCTTTAATCTGCTGGTCGCCATTCTGGTGGAGGGCTTCCAGGCAGAGGTAACCCCCCAGCAGCCCAACTCCCAGGAGGGTGGGCTGCTTCCTCCTTCTGCTGCCACCTGTGGGGGTCTGGGAGGTTCCCCAGGTAGCATCCCTGGGTCTGAGCCCCTATCACGTGGCTGATGGGATGGTTGGGGGAGGGCTCCCTGGGTTATAGATGAGCAGCTGGCGGGCTTGTCTCTCCATGGGCCTAGACCCTTCCCCAGAAGGCCAGGCAAACTGTCTTGCCCACCAGGCAGTGGGACCCAGAGTGCAAGTGTCCTTGGGACATCAGGAGTACCCTCTGGGCTGGAAGTGTGGGAGGTTTCTGTGCAAGTCATCAGAGTGCAGGCTGAGCTGATGAAGATGCTACCAGGGCCCGGGCAGGGCTGAGCTGCCCAGGGTGAGAAATGAGCCCAATTAGCTGCGGGCATGGCAGAGATAGGCGTCCTATTTCCAGCCCGGACTCCATCAACTCCGTCACAGGCAGCGTCATCAATTAATATTGATTCACATTGGTCCTGCCCAGGCCATGCCAGGGCGCAGCCTCCACTCTAAAGGCTGAACCTCTTCCTCTCCCCCAGCTCTGCCTTCCTTCCTGCCCAGGCCCCCCCTGCCCGGCACACCCATACCCACGCCAGTGTCCTAGCGTCTCCAACAGGATGGGCTGACCCAACCTAGAAATGCTCCAGGTTGGACCTGGAGAAGCTCTTGGTCCAGTTCTCTCTGGGTGACCCGGATGGAAACTCCCGCTGCGGCCTGGTCTATAAATACCTGGCACATGGTGGAAAAAACAAAAATCTATTTTCCGACTCCTTCTTGGCCTTACCAGGGAGGGCCATCCCTGTGGACCAGGCTGGGCTGGTGGAGAGCGGGTGCAGCAGTCCCACACCAGCCTTTCTCCCTGCCCCTGTTTTGTTTCTCTAGTTATCCATTCTCGCATTTCCTCCCTGCCACTGGCAGCTGAGGCTGGGAAGGCTTTGGCCATGGCTGGACCTCTTGCCTGGAGGGAGGGCTCCCCCAAATGGGACAGTTCTTTGGGGTTTCCCTGGGGCTGCAGAGTGGAAAGCTGTCACAGGGCTCCCTCAAGAGCTGGGGTCTCCTTGGCCTCTTGCTGGGTTGCTGACCGTGGCAGGAGGAGCTGGATGGGGACGGGTCCCTTTAGCACGCTCCAAACAGTAACTGTTAAGAGCTAAGCTCCCCTGCAAAAAATTTCCTGTGGGCCTCTGTAGGAGACATGGAAACCATCCTGAGCCCGTTTCTCTCCCTTGCTGTCACCCAGCACCATGGCAGTCCAGGGGGTTCCCGGCACAGACGGTCCCCTCCCCACCACTTGGCCTTTCAAAAACACCTTGTTAAATTGAGTGCAGCTGGTTGCTAGGCAGCGATGACATCTGAGTGTGGGAACGGAGCTGCCTGGTCCGGTCACCCAGTCCCTGCTGGGAGCCTGCAAGCTGCCCCAGCATGGAGGGTGGAGCAGAGCTCTGGGGCCACCCCCTCCTCCACCTTGGGAGTGGAAATGCCCTTGTGGGTGTCTCTCAGGACCTGGTACTTTGGACTGGGAGGTTCACTGTGGTGGGATGGAGAGGCCTTTGGAGATCCAGCCCTCCGTGGAGGCAGGCAGCCGCTGTGGTCCCGAGTGCCCATGTCAGGGGCTAGATCTGCTGCTCCGTTGTCCTGCATGTGGTGGCGTGGATGTCAGGGTCATTCGATTCCCATGACCTGGATGCCTCCAGAACCACTTGCCTCTCCTCGGTGGAGTTCCAGGAGGCCCTGTGGTCTGGCAGGGGAGACTGGCTTTGCTGTGGCCATGGCCTGGAATTTTGTTCTGTTTTATTTTCACCGATAAGACAACCCACCTTGGTGAAGCGGGTGGCTGTTCCCATCTTGGTGGACTCTGCCAGCAGGAGAACTCAAGGGGAGCCCCCTACTGGCCCTGCCACCATGTCAAGAGGGGCAGGGGATGGCCCCTGGAGACAGATCCCGCCTGGCTGTTGATTTCTGACTTGCAGGGGGCAGTGCCCTGGATTCCTGTATATTTATCATCCACACACTTAATTAAATGAACAGGCGGTGGGCTCTGCGTGTGGCCATTAATTGATAGCAAACAACATCCTAGCCGTTGAGGCGGGGTTACCTGTCATATCCCATTCCGCACCGAGTGGCCGGATCTGTTCTGACTTGAAGGCATTTGGGCCGAGAGAGCGAGAAATTGAGACCTGAGTCCGCTCCATGTTGAGGCCCCATCTTGGCTTTTGTCCGCTCCTCCTTCCTGCCCGCCCTGCTGTCCCTACGCCCCCTGCCTCAGAGCCGGGGAGAAGGCAGCTGTATTCCGAGCTGGGAGTGCAGGTTCAAGGCCCACCTCTGCCTTTTACTGTCATGATTCAGGCAGCCTTGTTAACTTCTCTGGGCCTCAGGTGCCTCCTCCTGAATGGTCACAGTGGTCCCACCTCCTGTGCACGCCAGTGCTCGCTGCCCGCACACCCTCCATGCATGGTAGCTGTCATTAGGAGCAGTGGGGGCTTGAGCCTTCCTTGCCCACGTCCCCACTTCAGATGCATTCTGGTCTGGGGGCCTGGAGTTGACTTTCGGAAGGCCATCCTGTCCCACTCTCTGCCCGGCCGTCTCTCATTCCTCCGCTGTGGGGTGTGTACCCCGCTTCCCTCCTTGCTCTTTGGACACTGCCGGTATTTGGAGGCCTGAGCGCTTGTGACCAGTGGCCCTCCCCGCCTCCCCCTTTCCCTGTAGGAAATCAGCAAACGGGAAGATGCGAGTGGACAGTTAAGCTGTATTCAGCTGCCTGTCGACTCCCAGGGGGTAGGTACGCGCTCCTGAGTCGCATGCCCCCCCGCGCCCCTTGTCCCCCACTCTGCCTCCGTGTCTCTGTGCTTGCGTTCACACTCAGCTACTGTGCAGCCTGTGATAGCCGTGGTGGCCATTCCTGTCGTGAGGTTCGCTTCGATTTTAAGTCCCTTCCCCTGTGAGGACGTGGAAGGGAGGAGCCTCCTGGCCTTGGGTCCCATCTTGCTGCCAGACCAGAGAAGGAAGGGACTTAGAATCCTCTGTGTGCACGTGTGTGGGACGCCCCAAGTGTGTGAGCCTACGCTGGGGTCCCCGAGAGCCCTGGACGTCCAGCTTCAGTGGGCTCAAGACCCATGGCCGTGGAACACCCAGCCACATGCTCTCCCTTTCATTATCCCCCCACTCTGGGCCCCCATCGGAGACCCCACGAACTGCCTCAGCTCAGGACAAGTCCTTAGAGGAGGTGGGGATCAAGAGTGCCAGAATTTTAATCCATCCTCGAGTCCCTGGAGTCCCCCCAGGTCCTTCAAGCATCTCCTCTTCCAGCCCCCACACTGAGTCTGTGCCCTGCTCTTCTTGGCACTGGCACTGGAATTTGGGGCAAAGCCAGGATCCCCATGGGACCCTGTGGTGCCACACATCCTAAGCAGCCCCCTGGAGATTCCACTTGATAATTAAAGGCCTCGTTAGGGATGTAAACTGAGTTAATAAAAATGATCCCCTGAGATGCCAATTACCCAATATTTATGTCCTTATCAAAAGTAGCAATCAAGTATTTTTTAATAACTTCTTAAGGAGAAGTGTGTAATCACCGGAGAACCTACTGACCTGCTAAGAAGTAAGAAAAACTATCCCAGAGACAGGGAGAGAAGTAAAAATGGGGCCAGGGATGGTGGGGGCAGGAGCAGAGGGTCTCAAGTGACATCCATGGGCTGAGCTGCGATGGCTGGGGTCTTTCAATTTCCTTCCAGGGTCCTTGGGTCCAAGACTCAGGGACAGGGGTGAGACAGAGGGAATGCAGGGGCCTCTTGTGGGCTTTTGGAATTGAGGTTTTCATGATCATTCCACCCAGGTGCCAGGCTCTCCAGCCTGTACCACCTGCCTGCCCAACCACCCCTTTTCCCCCACAGCCAGCTGCGGTGCCAGCGTGGCCAGGCTGGCTGTGTGGTGGGGTCGGGTGAGGTGTGGCCCATTTTGAAGTGTGATGCCGTGGGCCCTGAGCCTGGGTGGTGTGGTCCACACCGGTGCATGCCTTGTGCTGTGGTTGTTGGTCCTGTGGCCTCTATGTGGTGCGTGTGTGTGTGAGTAGAGGGAGTCCTCAGTCCACCTCAGAGATCCCTGCCTGGCCCGGACACTGATGGCCCACTGCTCCCCAACCCTAGGGAGATGCCACCAAGTCTGAATCCGAACCTGATTTCTTCTCACCCAGTGTGGATGGCGATGGGGACAGGAAGAAGCAGTTGGCCTGTGAGTATCTGTCCTGGGGGCACGGGCCCTGGCCCTGCGCCAGCCCCGGGTGGACTCAGGATTTCACCCTCTCCCCCTGTGCAGTGGTGTCCCTGGCACAGCACCCGGAGCTGCAAAAGAGCCTGTTGCCACCGCTTATCATCCACACGGCCGCCACTCCCATGTCGCTGCCCAAGAGCTCCAGCACAGGCCTGGGGGAGGCGCTGGGCTCTGGGTCCTGCCGTACCAGCAGCAGCGGCTCTGCCGAGCCTGGGGCCGGCCACGAGATGAAGTCACCGGTAGGGGGTGCTTGTGGTTGCCCACTGTGGCAGATCCTGGGAGGACGGGAAAGAGGGACCGGCAGTCCAAGGGGACAGCCTGCGGGCCGTGGGCTGGACAGGGCCTGGTGGGTCTGGCCAAGCCCTAGGCCAGTTGGCTGGCCATGCCACTGAGCGAAGGGGCCCGGCCTTGGAGGAGAAAGAACAGGGCTCTGACCCTGTCTCTGCTGTCCCCTCGCTGGGTGACCTTGGGCAAGGCTCTGTCTCAGCCTCTCGGAGCCTTTCCTGTAATACAGGGCCACGGTTCCCCTCTTTCCTTCATACCCTCATCTAGTTCCCGGGTCTGTGACAGAGGCGGCCGCTGTCATCATCCCCATTTTGCAGATGGCTAAGGCCAGTGACAGAGCCATCCTGCTAATCCAGCAGGCTGGTGCCTCCACCCACGCGCTCATGTTTTATGCATTTATTTTTAAGGTTCTTGAGATTTCATTTTTAATTGACAAATATCTATGGGACAGAATGTGATGCTTTGATATATGTATATATAATGGCATGATTAAATCAAGCTCATTAACATATTCATCACCTCATCATTTTTTTTATAGTCATGCTAGCAGTAAATCTCACAAATGCATTCTTCCTGTCTCACTGAAACTTTGTACCCTTTGACCAGTGTCCCCCCATTCTTGTCCCCTCAGCCCCCACAAATCACCCTTCCACTCTTGACTTCTCTAAGTGTTTTAGATTCCACGTAGTAGTGAGACCCAGCAGTATCTGTCTCTGCATGGCTTATTTCACTCAGCGTAATAATCCCCCAGGTCTGTCCATCTGAATGCGGGTGACAGCCTCTCCTTGTAAAAGACTGAATAGTCTTCCCTGATTCACACCCATATACACGTGCCACACCCCCTACCTTGTGATGTGAATAGCACCCCAACAAACATGGAGGTTCTTTTTATATATACCCAGTTATGGGACTGCTGTGTTGTATCAATATTCTATTACTGGTTTTTAGAGGATCCCCCGTACTGTTCTTCATAATGGCTGCACTAATTTACACAGCGCTAACGGCGTGCAGGGTTCCCTTTTCTCTGCTTGGTGACAGCAATCCTGACAGGTGGGAAGCAACATTTATTGTGGTTTTCGTTCTTATTTCCCTGACGATCCGTCATGTCGAACATTTTTGTTATATATACCTGTTGTCCATTTCTATGTCTTTTGAGCGATATCTATCCCGATTCTTTGCCCACTTTCTAAGCTGGGTTGTTTTCTTGCGGTTGAGTTTCTTCTTTGCTGCTGGTTTATGCTGCCTCTTAGCAATGACACTTCTCTCACCGACTAAATGAAGGACAAGTGCTATTGTGTGTGTGCTTCACACGTGAGGAAAGAGAGGCACAGAGAGGTGCAGGAACTTCCAGGTCACAGCTGATGAGGGTGAGCTGGGATCTGAACGCAGGCTGGAGTCCAGGGCTCCTGCTCACACCTCTGCACCCAGCGTCATGCCAGGGAGGACACAGGACATGGGTGCATGTGAGGGGTGCAGGGCCGTGCGCCCCTGCTGAGGCTCCCCCTCCTCTGCTCACCCTGCAGCCCAGCACCCGCAGCTCCCCACACAGCCCCTGGAGCGCAGCCAGCAGCTGGACCAGCAGGCGCTCGAGCCGCAACAGCTTGGGTCGAGCCCCCAGCCTGAAGCGACGGAGCCCCAGCGGGGAGCGGAGGTCTCTGCTGTCTGGTGAGGGCCAGGAAAGCCAGGACGAGGATGAGAGCTCAGAGGAGGAGCGGGCCAGCCCTGCAGGCAGTGACCATCGTCTGAGGGGCTCCCTGGAGCGGGAGGCCAAGAGCTCCTTCGACCTGCCGGACACGTTGCAGGTGCCCGGGCTGCACCGCGTAGCCAGCAGCCGGGGCTCCGCCTCTGAGCACCAGGACTGCAATGGCAAGTCGGCTTCCGGGCGCCTGGCCCGTGCCCTGCGGCCTGATGACCCCCCACTGGATGGCGACGATGGCGATGACGAGGGCAACCTGGTGAGGCCCACGTGGGCACAGTGACCCTCAGCCCTGACCTTGAGAAAGGACGGCTGTGTCTGGCCCAGCAGGGTACAAGGGAATTATGGTTCTGAGCCCGGGATATCACAAGGGGTCCCAGTCTGTGTCCAAGCAGCACCCCCCCACACCGCCCTGCTGAGCCCTAGGTCCTTGTCATGCCTGGGGCTGCAGTGCTGCCGTCCTTGGGGGATATGAATGGCTTCAGGCAGATGTGTATGAATCTTTCATGGCCCTCCCCCTATGACTCAGAAAGACCCATCACTCATCTCTCTAAACTGATGTTCCCCTCCCGTCCCTCTTTCTCTTCTGGACCTTGTCACAAGCCTTGACTTTCAGCCCGTCCTCCCACTTTCTCCCTCCCCCTCCCCCCAACCCCCTCTGTCCTGGGGATGGGCACGGGGACCTGGGATGCGGGGTTAGCGCGTGAGGAGAGGGACCAGTGTCTCCTCTGCCCAGGTGTGTCTGCGCCAGCAGCTGCGATGAGTACAGTGTTTGATAATTGATGTGGCTCCCGAGCCCCTCGGGGGCTGGGCAGGAGCAGGGTGGGACCAGTGGAGAGCCTGGGAAGGGGTGCAGAGGAGGAGGGGGCGCCGCACGGCTTATAGGGAGTGGGTTTGGGATAGGGGAAGAGAATACGGGGGATGCTGGGCCAGGCGAGGGTCCAGAGGCCTGGTTCTGCTCATGCCCAGTGTCCCTTCTGCAGAGTAAAGGGGAACGAATCCGGGTCTGGATCCGCGCCCGGCTACCCGCCTGCTGCCGTGAGCGAGACTCCTGGTCGGCCTACATCTTCCCTCCGCAGTCCAGGTAGTGGGGGAAGGGGCCCTGGCCTGCACCCTGGGTGCTACCCGGCGATGCTGGAGGTGGGAGCATGAGCTGGGGCCTTGGGTAATGCCTCCCCCTCCAACCCGGAGCAGGTTCCGCCTCCTGTGTCACCGGATCATCACCCACAAGATGTTCGACCATGTGGTCCTCGTCATCATCTTCCTTAACTGCATCACCATTGCCATGGAGCGCCCCAAAATTGACCCCCACAGCGCTGTGAGTCACCGGGACTGTAAGCACGGCTGTGGAGTCCCACTCCGTGCCGAGCCCCTCCCGGGTTAGCGCTCAGCCAGGGAGGCGAGGAGGCCCGGGCAGCCGCCCACCCTCAGGTCTCATGGATTCCTCGGTTTCTCCTGTGTTGGCACCCTAGCCTTGCTGGGTGCCCTGAGCACCCCGGGCTGTGCATACAGATGGCCTATTCTCCCAAGCCAGAGGCTCGTGGGGCACGCATGTGTGTGAGTCCGTAGTGTGGGGGCTGTGCAGCCTGAGACTGGTCCTGCCCACGGCCAAGGTGGGGGGCGCCGTGGGGGAGAAGCCTGCCCAGGCTGCCTGAGGGTGGCGCACAGCACGACAGGGAGGCTGCTCTTTGCTCGTTGGGGTCCCACTGGGTCACAGCCAAGTAGGTTTTCAGGGGCCACGGAGGGGCAGATTGGACACTTCTGCTTGGCTTTGAACTCAGTCCTTCCCAGAAAGGTGTAAGAGATGGGGGGTGGGGCTGAGTCCCGGCCACTCTGCCCAGGGACCTCACCTCTTTGGGAGCTGTCTCTTCCCAGCCTGCTGTCTCAGCCCCTCCCACTGGCAACACCTCAGGCCCTCGAAGAGTGGGTGGGGTGACCCTGTCTCCCCCGACGGCTTTTGCAGCACTGGCTTGGAGGTGGCCTGAGGTCCCCCCTCACCCCTCCTTGCCACCTCCCACTTCATTGTTTGGATTTCAGAGCTGCTGGGGCTTCTGTTTTCCATTAGGGTGGGCTCCAACCAGGCCAGGGCGGGGCTGCAGGGGGCCCCAGGAATGGAGGGGCCTGCCTGGGCCTAGGTGGGTGCGTGCAGGCCAGGACTGGGGACCCCCCCTACCTGGGCTGGCCACTCCTTGCCAACCCCCAGGCCCTGTGCCAAGTTCCGTCACCGTCCCCACCTTCCTACTCAGCCCCTCTGACTCCAGTGCTGTCACCACGCCTGCTTCTCTCCTGCCCTTTCTCCATCCTGCACTCTCACGCTCAAGCTGTCGGTCACCTCCAGCCACCTCCGGGGCCCCTCCTGGCCACCAGGGATGGTCCCAGCTCACAGGCACTGGGCCGTCCATGCCTGGCATAATGATAGTGCGGGAGAAGGCACTGTCATCTGTACCCGGCCCCCGGTGTGCCTGCGGTGCTTCGTTTCTGGGGCACACAGCAGGAAAGCAGGAGAGGAGGTAGTGCGGCAGGCAGGGGTCAGAGAGCACATTCAATCCTGCTCCAGTTTCAAGAAGGAATCGGGGAATTGGGCCTGGGATTTGGGACTTGGATAACAGCACCATGGTGCGGAGCGTGTCTCATCCCAGCCACGTGGTTGGGGCAAGATTGTCCAGAGAGCCGCGGGTGGGCTGCACCTGGCACCTGTGTGTGTGTGATGTGTGTGTGATAGACAGGGAGACAGAGTCTGTGTCATCATGCAGGGTGCAGGTCACCTCTCTGCGTCAGATGCTTGAAGCAGATTTTGGCTCCTATATGCAAACCTGGCCCACCGCAAAGGGTCCTGGTGGGCAGCACCCGCCTCTCTCTCCTGCAGGAACGCATCTTCCTGACCCTCTCCAATTACATCTTCACCGCTGTCTTTCTGGCGGAAATGACAGTGAAGGTGACGGTGGGCTATCGGCGCTGGTTTGGGCCCCCTGCTTCCTGGTGGGCATGGAGATGGTGGAAGTGGCGGAGGGTGGGAGGGAGGGCCGGCTGCAGCGGAGGGAGGGTTGGGGACTGCAGGGAGGGTGGCCAGTGAGCAGGTGGCTGTGGCCCCCAGGTGGTGGCGCTGGGCTGGTGCTTCGGGGAGCAGGCCTACCTGCGCAGCAGCTGGAATGTGCTGGACGGGCTGCTGGTGCTCATCTCCGTCATCGACATCCTCGTGTCCATGGTCTCTGACAGCGGCACCAAGATCCTGGGGATGCTGAGGGTGCTGCGGCTGCTGCGGACCCTGCGCCCGCTCAGGTGAGCCCCTGCTCTGCCCCCAAGGTGGTCGCCCTGGGGACATCTCCCGCCACCAGCACCCCCAGGCCCACAGACGACTCTCAATTCATGGTCATGTGGTTTCACTCCAAGACAGCTCGACCGCCACTTCTTTCACAAGAGACACGTTCCTCAGGGCCACCTGCGTGATGAAACGTGTCATGACCTCAGCCTTGTTCAGGACCCCCATGGCCTCCAGTTGAAGCACCCTCTGGGGGGATCCCTACCCCATGAGGGGACACGCATGATTCTCAGGGGTCCTCCCCACTCCCAGCCTGAGCAGGGAATACCTTTGCCATCCTGGGAGACGGGGCGACTGCAGCCTGTCTGAAAGGATTAGGACTGAGGGGCTTCCTGGCAGAGGTCTCCTGAAAAGAGGAGTCGGTTCTGCAGTGAGCCAAGGTTGGTGTGGGAGCGGGGCAGGGGACCCCCTCACCCTCCTCGCTGTACTCCCCAGGGTAATCAGCCGGGCCCAGGGGCTGAAGCTGGTGGTGGAGACGCTGATGTCCTCCCTGAAGCCCATCGGCAACATTGTGGTCATCTGTTGTGCCTTCTTCATCATTTTTGGCATCCTGGGGGTGCAGGTGTGCAGGGTCCAGGGGTCCATGAATGCCCAAGGACCGAGAGTCTTCCCCGCTTGGTCCTGAGGCTCAGGCTGCTGCCACCATCATCCAGAAAGGAATTGACAGGAACCCTTCCTCCCTGGGCTTAGGTCTCAGGCCCCTTTGCCTCTGGGGAACCGAGAGGAGCGTCCCGAAGGGACACGGCCTCAGAGACGCTCCAGGCCCATAGTAGCCACAGGCTGCCCTCCCTCCCCCGGCCTGTGCGCTCCCCCGCAGAGGCAGACGCTGGCCCGCGCCCCGTCTCCGGGATCTCCTCCCTTCCTTCCCCACTTGAGCAGGGTGGGCTGCGTGCCAGGCCTGGGGCTCCAGGGCCCAGACAGCTGGGCCAGGTTAGCGGCGTGCTGGCAGGCGGGGGTGGGGGGTGCAGACCCCAGACGAGGCCGGAAATGGGGGCTGCCGGAGAAACCTGGCTTCTGGCCCAGGGAGGAAATTTGGCTTTGGAGGAAAAAGAGCCAGAGCTGCCTGCAGGATTCAGCAGCTGCCTCCGGGGACCGGGGAGCCCCTCCACCCTGTCTCCATCTTCCAGTGTCCCCGTTCCAGCTGCAGGGCAGACAGCTGACTGTTGGGGTGTGTGGGAGCTCCTGGTGGCTACCACCCACCCCCGCTTCTTCCCATGGTTCCCAGGATGCCCACTGTGCCTTGGGGAAGGGCTGTCCCTGGGTTTCCTAGAAATTCTCCAACCCCAGGGACCAGGCTGCATTTGCCAAAGCTGTGTGGAGCCTCTCTGCTAGGCCCCCCACCCCGCACAAACCCAGCGGGGAGCCCTGCTCGCCCCACCTCCCATCCTCCTGGGAGAGCAAGCCAGTCCAGTCCTGGGGCTCTGCCGGTGGTTTTATGTCTGTCCCAAGCAGGCCCTTGACCCTCCTTTCCCTCCAGTCACTTCCCACCCACCCCCCAGTCATGGTCTGGTCTACACTGGAATGGGGGTGAACTTTCCAGACAGATCTGGGTTCCGGCCCCTTTTCAGCCACCCACTGGGAACCGCTGCAAGGGCTGTTGACTGACCCAAGATCTGAGTGCCCCCATCCAGGGTGTGCCCAGACCCAGTGGGCCTCAGGGCTGGGGAGTCCTGGCTTCCTGGCTGGCAGCTCACTTCTCTCTGTCCCTGGCATACATGTGCTTCCAGCTCTTCAAAGGGAAGTTCTTTGTGTGCCAGGGCGAGGACACCAGGAACATCACCAACAAGTCGGACTGTGCGGAGGCCAGTTACCGGTGGGTCCGGCACAAATACAACTTTGACAACCTCGGCCAGGTGAGCCTCAGGCTTGGAGGGGTGGTGGGGGCAGGAGTCTGGAGCCGACCCAAGTCTGGGTGCTGAATGAGACATACCCACTTAGTCAGAGAGATGGGCGACCGCAGAGACGGCCCCTGGCTGTCTATCCACCAGGCTCTATCCATGCCGCCTGTCCAGCTAGTCAGCCCATGGCCCCTTTAGCTCCCCCAGAGATGGAGGCAGGTGAACCCACAGAGCGTGAGGGCCCTCCCAGGGCCACCGTGCCACACAGCAGGGCAGCAAGCACACATCAGATCCGGTTCAGGCAGCCTGAATATGAATCATTTGTCAGATGAGTTCCGTTCATCAGCCCAGTGACCTTGGGTGGCTGTCCTGCCAGGGTCTCAGTTTTCTCAGCTGGTGAATGGGGCCGTAATAATATCTCCTTGGCCTCAAGGTGAGGGTAGAAGGGGATGGTGTCTGTGTTTGCTTGCCTGGTTCTCTGCATAGTGCCGAGAGACTTTTTTTTTGCGGGGGGGCAGGGCACCAGGGATTGAACTCACAACCTTGTGCCTGCCAGAAAGGCACTTAAGCCACTGAGCCAAACTCCCGGCCCTGGTTTTTTGAGGCAGGGTCGCACTATGTAGCTCAGGTTGGCCTTGTGCTCGCGTTGTAGCCCAAGCCGGCCTCGGAACTCACAACGCTCCGCCTACCTCAGCCTCCGGAGTGCTGGGATTAAAGGCGTGCGCCACCACGCCCAGGCTGAAACAGTTTCTTATCACTCCGCCTCTGCACTCACAGAAATGTGAAAGGTGAAGTGACTCGGTTTGGCTTTGGTGTCTCAATTCCCTACCTGGCTGAGGTCAGGGACTCTGGTCATCTCTCTGGCTCTGGGCCAGCCATGGAGTCCTGGGACAAGAGAGTGTTCCTGGGGACAGGAGTTTGATCTCAGCTTGACTTCCCAAGGGCTAGACACAGCAAAGCTGCTACCAGGAGACAATCAGCTGGCGGGTAGTGGGTGATCCAGCCACACATTCTAGATGTCAAGTAGCCTATCTCCTTCTCCTGCTTCCTCTGTCTCCCCCGACCCCGCAGGCCCTGATGTCCTTGTTCGTGCTTGCCTCCAAGGACGGTTGGGTGGACATCATGTACGACGGGTTGGATGCTGTGGGTGTGGACCAGCAGGTGAGGCTGAGGTGGACAGGAGCTGATGCCAAGCGTAGCAGTGTGAACACTGGCCAGCGAGGGTGACATTAGAAAGGGATATAACTGGCGGCCTGCGAACTAGATCTGGTTTTGTGTTTTACTGGCCTACAACACATTGCAATGTTTTGGAATTAGTGACGAACATCTTAAAAATCAGTGAACCTGACGTGGAAATCTAACTACTCAGGGAAGGTCACCAGCCCCAGAAACACAGGGCAGGAGTCAGGTGGAGCAAAGCCACAGCGTGTGGTTGGATGGAGAATCTCTCTCCTCTGCCCGGTCTCCACCTCTCCCTATGGCCTAACCCCAAACCCACACCACCCAGGCTGTGCACACAGGCAGCACCCCAGACAGTTTGCCCTCGGGCTGATGCCTCCACCCGTCCTCCCTGCTCCCGCCAGCCCATCATGAACCACAACCCCTGGATGCTGCTCTACTTCATCTCCTTCCTGCTCATCGTGGCCTTCTTCGTCCTGAACATGTTTGTGGGCGTGGTGGTGGAGAACTTCCACAAGTGCCGGCAGCACCAGGAGGAGGAGGAGGCGCGGCGGCGGGAGGAGAAGCGGCTTCGGAGACTGGAGAAAAAGAGAAGGAGTAAGGAGAAGCAGATGGCCGGTCGGTAGTCTTTCCACATCTCTCTGGGTCGTGCTTGACCTTGGCCTTGCAACTGCAGGGGGCTGGGGGTTGGGGCTGGGGCCGGGGGCCAGGAGAAGCTCCTCCCCCCGTCCTCATCTCCTTCTGCCAGCAGCATGTCCGCCTTTAGAGCCCGCATGGAGCAGACCCGGTCAGCCCAGTGGGTGAGGGCACTGCCCACCCCTCATCGGGCTCCCCGGTTTCAGCCTCAAGCTCCCTAGGTGGGAGCTGGCGCATGGCCTCTCAGTGCGACTCTCAGAGGAGCCTCAGGGCTTGGGAACCTGATGCCACATTGCCCCGTGCCTTGCTGGTGAGCAGTGCCCCAGGCCGGGCGCAGGTGTCAGCCCAGCCCAGCCCGCCCGGTGACTGCCTAGCAGGCCTCTTGACCCTCTCTGCCTGCCTGGTTCAGTAGCTGCTGAGTGACATCTCGGCAGGACCCACAAAGGGACAGTAGCTCAGCCCTCCTTAGATCCAGTGAAGCTACCATGACCCTGATTATCAGGGCTTTGGCCAAACTAAAACAAAAGACCCTCGGTCCCTCCCCTGGGCTCCCAGCATCTGCTGCGCGGGGCAGGTGAGCCCCGTGCCACCCCTCCTTGTGCCCCACTGTCACTGTCACAGAGGTGCTAGGTGGTGGGAAAAGACATGCTGGCCCCAGGCGGCAGCGTGTGCGAGGGGCGGCAGGCAGGAACCACTGTGTTTGTGGTGCAGCCGCAGGTGCACCGGCACCTGGCTCCCAGCCGGCCGGCCGGCCCCAGTGTGTCTGTTACCCACAGCCTCCGCGCCTCTCTCCGTCACAGCCCACGCCCCTCCACGTGTCTGTCTGTGAGGGTTCCCAGCCTCTGTGTCTCTGGGCCTATCCCTGTTTGCTCTGTGGGTTTCCCTTCCCCTGCACCCTCTCACAAGCGTCTTCCCTTCGCCGCTTAGATGTGTACGGGGCTCTGCGTTTTCCCAGTGGTGTGTGGAAAAGTGAGTACCACCAGGCGAGTCAGGGCTGAGGGGAGCCCCCGGTCCCGGGCCTGTGACAGGCCCCTGGAGGAGAGGGGAGAGCGTGGGCGTCACACATGGGGGTGGGGGAGGGGCCAGTGCTGTCTCTGAGGGAAGGGCACTGCCGCAGGAGGGGTCCCTGGGGCAGTCATGGACAGTGCAGTTCTCTGTGTTTGTCCTCCACAAGACTCCTGCCCGGCTCCAGGCTAGGGATCAAGTCTCCTCCGCAGAGCCCCAAGCTGAGTGAGGGTGCTGACCCCAGCTCCCCACCCCTTTTCCATGCACTCTGCACCCCTCGAAGAGGGTTGCTTGTCTCTGCCAGGCATCTGCAGATGGAATTCTTTTGGCAGGAGGTACCATGGCCCCCGCCTGGCCAGCTGGCTCCCCTTCTGGGGTCTGGCGCTGCTCAGGTGCAGCCGAGGCCACGGCGCAGCGAGAGAGGACATCTGCTCCGGGGAAAGGCCGCCTGCCCCTCCCAGCACCTCCCTGTACCCCTTGACCCCAGCAAGCTGGCTGAATCATTAGTCTTCCTCAAGTGCCTGGTCCCCTGAATTGAGACTGTAATTGAAAGCCAGCTGCCCATGCTCAGCACACCCCCATTTGTAGGCAGAGTGAGGATCAGAGCTGAGGGGGAGCCAGCCGTGAGGGGCCCTGCCCAGCACACCTGGGCCGGCCAATGACCAATGTCATGTTTCATTCTTTTAGATCTAATGCTGGACGATGTAATTGCTTCCGGCAGCTCAGCCAGCGCTGCGTCAGGTACTGCGTCTGGGGCGTGGGTTCATGTCTGTGGGGAAGTGCTCTTTGCCCCTCTCCATGGTTCCTTGATTCTGTCCCCTGGGGTTCAAGGCTAAGGGCCCCGGGGACCCCCAAGAGGGCAGGGGCTGAAGCATTGTGGCCTCCGTCATTGCACAGGCCTGTGCTAAGTGGGGACCCTCTGCTAGGAGGTTTCTGGCGGAGCCCCTGGCCTGCTGCTGCCTCCTCCCTGCACCCCGTTGCTGCTTCCGCCATTTGATTATTAGAGCTGCAAATCCGTCTCCTCTTGTCTGAAGGGGAGACTTTGATCCGAGGGAGCAGGATGAGAGGAGCAGAGCGAAGGATTTGTTTTAAAAATGTAACGATGCATAATTGAACAGGCTCATTAATAGTCAAGTAATCATGGTGGCCACGTCATTGCGACAAACAGCAGGAGTTGGGAACTGAAGGCCTGAGTCGGCCACAAGCTTCTTCCAAAAAAACCCAAATGTTTGGGAGTGAGTCAAGTCCTCATCTCCAAGAGCTGTGTCTCTGCTAAGGGCTCCCGGTGCCTCCTGCCCTCCCCTGGTGCCTCGGTCCCCTTGTCCCCCATACGGATCTCCAGATGGAGATCCAGAGGATCAGAGAGTCTGTGACAGGGCTGTGGGGCCTTGTCACACCCCCTGATGTCTCCACCTGATAGTGCCCAAGCTGTTTATCCTCAGGACCCCCCTATCACCTCCTCCTGCAGACCCCACAATTTGAAAGACTGTCTCTGAAGTTAACAGTCTCAGTGGACTGTCTCTCAGTGACTTTGTTTCACCGATTTTACTAATCAAAGGTGCATCTAATTGCTAATCAGAGCTTCAGAGCTGCAGAAGGTCACACACTGAAAGATGGCGAAAAAGGACCATTTTGCCGTTAAATTAGCCCGTGGGGTCTTAACACAGGCAAACGTTTGATTCTTCCAAGCTTTGAGTAATGCTACAGAGAACCAAAGGACCCCCTGGTGGCTGCCTCCTAAGGCTGCTGAGGGCTCGGGCTGGGACGGGAACCCTTTGCTGTCCCATTCTGTACTCTTCCCGTCGCTCTCCTGGCCAGGCACTACCCTGGGGGTGTTGGGCTGCCTCATCTCAGGGACCCCGGGGGTCTGTTCAAGGGGAACCTGTGAGCCCCTGCAGATCCACACCTCCTGTCCCCAGGGTGCTAAGCTACGTGTTTGGGGTTGAGAAGCCATTTATCTGGGGGCTCAGGAGTCTCTGACTGGTTTGTGTCTGGGCTGTGGGGGTCCCCACGTCTCTGTGTCAGGCTGTTCTGTGACTCCCTGAAGTGCTACGGGATGAGGGTAGATGGGAGGAAGTGGCCTTCGGCTTTTCCCTTATGGGTCACTGGGGCTGTAGGCTGCAGTGTGCACATTTATGCTTACCCCAAAACTCCACACTACCTCAGGCTGGCCCCCTGAGGTCCCCATCAAACGGGTCATCACAACCCCCAAGATACGACACACTGACCCCACAGTCAATACTGCACCCGCATGCCAGGGTCTCCTGCCCTGATTGTGTTGGCACATGCATTAGTTTCCTTGGCTGTGAATGAGGACCCAGAGATCTTTAACAGGGGTGCAAAACATTCCATAACCCTCTTCCCAGGACCTGGGGTTCCTAGGAGGCTGTATCCCACAGCGCTCCAGAATCATCCGGAGAGCTTACACACGCGGAATCCTGGGCCCCATCTGGGTGCTCTGAGAGGGATCTGGGGTCTTCATTTCCATTCAGCTCTTGGGGTGATGGGGGACAAAGGCAACCTCCCAGACCCAGGACAAAGCACAAGGGAAGAGTCTGGTTTCCAGGGGAACAGGCCTGACCAGACACTTGGGGCTGCTGAGGGCCAGGCCCACCTGTGGCAACCACCTCTGCTCACCCTCTCCTTCCCCAGGGCAGGACCCACAGCAGCCAATGGCAAAGCCTCTGCTGGGGGAGCCGTGTCCCAGGCAGTGACCCAGCCTTCCACCCTCTCCTTGTCACCGTCTTTCGCCAACCCTCTACCCTGGCTGTACCTTGGGCTCCTGATGACCCCTACTAACTCACTGCGCCGGTTGCTGTCACTCACAACTCCCTCCTCTCCCAACCTGGCTTGGAGCCTGGTGCCCCGCTGCCCCCTGTCTGACTGGTGTCTCCTCCACCCGAGGCAGCTCGTACTAATGGGAGGCGGGGAGATGTGGCAGCTCGTACTAATGGGAGGCGGGGAGATGTGGCCGTGACTTAGACTGGAAGCTCAGGTCCTGCTGGTTTTGCTGGGTTACAGCACAGGGGCTGCTGAGAAGTGGCCCAGGGGACCAACCTGGTACTCCTTGGACCCGTGCTCTAGTAGAGGAGCAGGGACAGGCCCAGCACCCGCAGGCCTGGGCTAGGGGCCACTGGAATGAAGGGCCACAAGTAAAAACCCTGTCTCAGTTGTCCTGCCCCTACCTCCCTGCTGGCCTGGTGGAGAGGACCTCTGGCTGGATCCAAGACCCCCTAGCTCTCAGAGCAAGTTCGGAAGGCAGAACCATGGTGGCAGCAACTCCTTTTGGCCTGGGGCTGCCTACACAGTCAGGCTGGGGTGACAGGGGAGAGGGGGGCATCTCTCTTCCAGCCTCCCCTCCACATTGTCTCAGCTAATAATGGGGCTAATAAGGAGCCGCTTTTTCTAACCTAATTGTATTCAAACATTTTAGTTAATTCTCCATTCATATTTTAGCATAATGGGATCGGGTGCTCTCGGCATTTATGGAGATTAATGCAGAGAAAGAGTTCCGGCTGCTAAGGCAACACAGGGCGACTAGCGCCCTCTGGTTCTCGCGGTACTGCAGGAAGGAAGAAGCCCAGCAGCCCGACCACCCTCCGCAATCGGGTGTGGATAACCAGTGGCCTCTCCACGCTCACACGCCTGGGGGTCCAGATGGCTACCTGAGCCTACAAAACCGCGCTTGGCTGGCCGGTCTCTGAGCACAGAAGCATGGTCTTGTGTACCCCTGAGGCACACGCGACCTCTGCACAGGGGTTCCTGTGTGCCTGGTTATCCACACCTCAAGGCCGATGCGGAGGCGGGCAGGGCAGGCCTGGAGCAGAGCAGCTGCTCCTGGGTGCTCTTCTTCCTTCAGCCTTTGGTGGGAGCCCACCCAAGGCCACTCCCTGCCTCAGTTTACTACTCTGCTAAGCAGTCCTCTGCATGGGAAAAGAATGGTTACATCTGAGCTAACCTGGGCCCGAAGCTTCTTGCTGTCCCTGAGCCAGCCAGCCTCCGGCCCAGGCCTCAGAGGCTGCAGCCCTCACTGGCTGGCTCGCGCCCGAGAGCTTCCCCCTGAGAGGGGAAGGGCTGTCTGGGACCTGAGGCTGCCCTGTGCCTCCCTGTGGGGAGTCTCGGCCTTCCTTGTGGCTGCCCTGGAGACCAATCTGTGCACACACTCCGGATGCCTTGTGCCCCCCAACTTGGCCTGGCCCTTCCTCAGCCCCTGGAGGAGGGGCCCCCTGTAGCCTCCTGCTCGCAGTGCAGGCTCACCTCCTGGCACCGATTTTTGTAACTAAGTGGTTGGCTAATTACGAGAGCAATGCCTTGCCTGTGACAGATCTCAGACAGTACTTCCAGCCCAGCCTGCGCCCTCATGCCTTCCCGACATTCGGGGGCAGGCTGGGCACGGTCTCGTTAGAAACTGGGTGAGTCTGCTGGGGGCCCTCCCAGCTTGCATCTGGGATGGGGCAGAGCCTCGCACCCTCCCCGCAGCCCTCCTCAGTGTGAGGCCGGCGGAGACCCATGCCCTGTCTCCAGAGGCCCTGGCATGGTGGCTCAATGCAACCAGTCACGAAGATGTCAATTTCCAATCTCAGGCTCTATCTGCAAATCCCAGCTCTGGGTAATCTCCTCTGCTCCCCCCAGGGGCTGAGCCGGGAGAAGGCGTTAACAGCTCCCTCTGAGCCCCCTGAGGCCCTGTGTATTTCATCATCTTACTGATCTGGCTTCGCTGTGGAACTCCAAGGTGTTAGGAGGGGCTGGTGATTTCGGAGGCTGCCTAGAGGAAGGGGGCTCACCTGGTGTCTAATGGGGGTGGGGAGCTCTGCATGTCCTGACCCATTCTGCCCCACTCCCCCGACTGCAGCCAGTAGAACAGGCGCTTGGAGGGGGCCCTGCCAGGGGAGCTGCCCCCAAAAAGGGCAGCGAGGGGAGGCGAGGACACTGATGACACGGAATGTTTGGCTCTGGCATAGAGGCTGGCAGCTGGGAGGGGCTGCGGGTGGAGGGGCGTGCGGAGGCAGAGGCTGACCCGGCGGCCCCCCACTGTCCTCCCTGCCCCCTCCCAGAAGCCCAGTGCAAGCCCTACTACTCCGACTACTCCCGATTCCGGCTCCTCGTCCACCACCTGTGCACCAGCCACTACCTGGACCTCTTCATCACGGGTGTCATTGGGCTGAACGTGGTCACCATGGCTATGGAACATTACCAGCAGCCCCAGGTAAGAGTGAGTGACTGGTCACCAGCCCCTGGCCCCCAGCCTGGGGCCCCTGGGTGGGGCTCACATAACCTGAGCCTGGGCATCTCTGTGCCAGGTGAGTGCTGGGCACACAGCATGGGTTCCTTGTAGCTGTCGCCTCTTTTCATAAGGAAGGATGCTGAGGTTCAAAGAGATTGGTTGGCTTGACTAAGGTCGCACAGCTGGGAAATAAGGAATTTTTACTGAGGATTCAGTATGTGCTGGCTTTGGATTATTGAGTGTACCGCAGACCGGCGCCTGCCCTTATAACTTCAAGTCTAGTGAATGTCCACCTTCAGACCTCACCCGTGATCCTGCCACTTCTCCAATCATCCCTGCCTGGCAGCCCTCAGTTTCCCGCTCTGTACAGTGGGGAGATGGAATTGGCAGTGGACAAAGCCCCTTGCAATCCTAGCATACTGGGCCTTCTGGTACTTTCTTGTGTGGTCGTCTTCCATCTCTCAGGGAGAGAGGAGATCCTTTAGCACAGGTTTGACTTGTTCACATGAGCAAGGGCTCTCCTGTCTCCTGGGGTGGTGGCCGATGGTCAGCCATCATGGTGCGGACAGGAGAGATGGGTCCCTTCAGACGCCTCCTGTCCCTCCCGCTGGGAGTGCGGTGACGGAGGGGCAGAGGCCGGCATCGCGCTGGGCCCGCAGAGACCCTGCCTCCTGCCCTCTGCCCTGCCAGATTCTGGACGAGGCCCTGAAGATCTGCAACTACATCTTCACCGTCATCTTTGTCTTGGAGTCAGTTTTCAAGCTGGTGGCCTTTGGCTTCCGCAGGTTCTTCCAAGACAGGTAACAGAGAAGAGAGGGGGAGGGTAGGAACCTGGGGTGGGGGTGGGGTCGCTGTGACTCCTGGGAAAATACCCAGATGGACCTAGTGCCTGATGACCCTTCTTGACTCCTGGGATCCAGCCCCCAACCTAGAGCTGACTGGTGGTTTGCGGAGCATCTGGGCCCTGGGAGATGAGAAGCAATTTGACATGACAGGACTTAGAGGCCACTGGCAGCTAGAAATCCATGTATCCTAGCCTGGGGTTTAAAGGCACCGAGCCTGGTGCCAGCCTACCCAGACTGGATTCAAATCCTAGTTCTCCCATCCCTTAGAGCTGGGGTCTTTGGGTAAGTTACTTAACTTTCCTGTGCCTTACTCTCCTCATCTATAAAATGGGAAATAATAGTAGCGTCCACACCACAGTGGTGAGATTCTGGACACCCACCTGTGAAGTCCTTGAAACAGTGCTGGGCACAGAATAGACACCATGTAAGTGCCAAATAAAAGAGCAGGTGAATGACAATGGGAAGCAGGGACCCTGGAGCTAAGGTCTAGTCCTGCCTACCTGTGCCACCCACTGGCTGTGTGCCCTTCGATGACCCACGTCCCTTCTCTGCACCAGCTGACCTCTGCCCTCCTTTCCAGTCAGGTCATGCTGTGCCACAGCTGCCCCCCCGACCCCCGCTCAGGGAAATGTGTCCCCGGCTTTCCAGGTGGAACCAGCTGGACCTGGCCATCGTTCTGCTGTCCATCATGGGCATCACGCTGGAAGAGATCGAAGTCAACGCCTCACTGCCCATCAACCCCACCATCATCCGCATCATGAGGGTGCTGCGTATCGCCCGAGGTTGGTCCCAGCTCTCTGCTCACTTCCTGCCTTCGCAGGATGACCAGCCCAGAGGACACAGCAAGCACCCACAGGGAAGGTCTGGGGCTGGTGTGGGTGTAGACTGGCTGGCATCCTGGGTATCCTGCCAGCTCAGACTCAGCCCTGCCTGGCTCCGCCCATTCATTGGGTGACCAGGGCCTCCGAGGGGCCAGCTCATGACCTTGTCCTGTTCTGCAGTGCTGAAGCTGTTGAAGATGGCCGTGGGCATGCGGGCGCTGCTCGACACGGTGATGCAGGCCCTGCCCCAGGTAGCTGGAAGGTGGTGTGGGCTGGGTCCTCTTGGCGAGGGGCAGCAGCCTGCACAGGGACAGGGGGCTCCGGGAAGCTGGGGGACTGGAAGATTCAGTGGCTCCGTTTCTGTTTCTCTCCCTCTTTTCCAGGTGGGGAACCTGGGACTTCTCTTCGTGCTGTTGTTTTTCATCTTTGCAGCTCTGGGCGTGGAGCTCTTTGGAGACCTGGGTAAGTTGGGCTTGGTGAGGGAGAGGGGCTGGGGCTGGAGGCCTCACTTGAGCCTCTCTTGTCCCTCTCTCCTCCCCCAGAGTGTGACGAGACACACCCCTGTGAGGGCCTGGGCCGGCATGCCACCTTCCGGAACTTTGGCATGGCCTTCCTGACCCTCTTTCGCGTCTCCACGGGTGACAACTGGAATGGTATCATGAAGGTGAGACCCTGCTGGAATCCCAGGCCTCCCAGGGCTGGCTCGGGCACTAAGGGCTCAGCCAGGATTCTTGGGCAGATGAATCGGCCGTGAATGGAAGCATCTGCCCTTCTGTCCCCTGTCCAGAACACTCTGAAACTCCCTCTCCCCAGAACGTGCCCTGACTCACGCATCCCCAGGCCACAGCTGACGCTCTTCTGTCCCCAGGACTCGGCGGCTCCCACCTCCGCCTTTCTCTGTCCTCCCTCCATTCGCTGGACGCCGATGGCCCGGTTTTCCAGGGCAGCTCCATCTGCCACCGTCCTTCCGGCCTCATACCTCTGTCCTGCCTCCCCAGGACACCCTCCGGGACTGTGACCAGGAGTCCACCTGCTACAACACCGTCATCTCGCCCATCTACTTCGTGTCCTTCGTGCTCACGGCCCAGTTCGTGCTGGTCAACGTGGTGATCGCTGTGCTCATGAAGCATCTGGAAGAGAGCAACAAGGAGGCCAAGGAGGAGGCCGAGCTGGAGGCCGAGCTGGAGCTGGAGATGAAGACCCTCAGCCCGCAGCCCCATTCACCACTCGGCAGCCCGTTCCTCTGGCCTGGGGTCCAGGGCCCCGACAGCCCCAACAGCCCCAAGTCCAGGGCCCCGTACAAGGCGGCCCACTCCCTCGAGCACCCCACGGTGAGCCCGCAGCACCCCTGCAAGAGTCGGTGGTATGGGCTGGGCGGCCAGCAGCTCAGCAGGGCGGGGGGTTGGGGAGCCCGGCGGAACCCAGGGCTCCTCCTAGGTCCTCTGGGTGCTGAGCGGCCAGGAGCAGAGACGGCAGGGTTGCCCTCAGCCAAGTGGCCGCAGGCGTGCTGGCCCGTCGGTGCCCTGCCCCTCCAGCCTGGTGCAGCCTCCCTTCCTGGCTCCTAGGTTCAAGGCTAAGTTTTCTGTTTCCTTCCTGTTTCTTTCTTACCCTTGCCCGGTTACCGAACCTCTTTCCTGCCCACTTTAATCCTACCCCCCCCTTCATCTCGCCATCCTTTCTACTGCCCTCTCCCTCCCTCCTCCTCTTCCCTTCCCACGTCCCCTCCCCCTCCCGCTCTGTCCCTTTGCCCCACCGCTCCCCTTTCTTGTCTATCTCCCTGCGGCTGTGTGTGTACATGTGTGTGAGTGTGTGTCCCGTGGGTGTCACCTCCACCTTCTCCCTCCACCCTCGTCAAACCTGGCCATGACGATTCCCGTCACTGCCCCTCTGACCCCTGCTCCCCCAATGCCCCTTACGGGCTGGTCCTCCAGGATGGGCAGCTGTTTGACACCATCTCCCTGCTGATCCAGGGCTCCCTGGACGGGGAGCTGAAGCTGATGGACGAGCTGGCAGGCCCCGGGGGCAGCCAGCTTCCTGCCTTCCCTTCCGCCCCCAGCCTGGGCGGCTCCGACCCACAGGTTACTGTGCCAAACGCGTGCCGTGCCCCCCACCCCGACCGTGCCGAGCGGTACTGTGCTGTGCTGTGCTTTTGGGGAGGCTGGGGGCGTAGACAAAGAGCAGCTGCAGGGCCTCGGCAGAGGTTGGCAGGAGGCAGTTGGGGGG
This sequence comes from Dasyprocta punctata, assembly GCA_004363535.1. NCBI lineage: Eukaryota > Metazoa > Chordata > Mammalia > Rodentia > Dasyproctidae > Dasyprocta > Dasyprocta punctata. Next base: position 37,206 of record RJWM01001473.1, on the reverse strand, counting down.
CGTCTGGGTGCTCTGGAACTGACCTGGAAGGCGGGGGACTGAGAATAGCCTTCAAAGGAAGGAGAGGGTGGGTCAGTGGGACCTTAGGGGTTTCGGGGGGCAGCAGGTGAGCAGGGAACCACATCGGGGCATGTCTTGAGCCACGGTCTGTTTTTCTCTTGTGTCCAGTACCCACCCCAGTCCTCTGGTGGCTTTTTCAGCCATCCGGCACAATGAGCATGTCAGTAGCTGGCCACTTGGGTCCTGGCATGGGTCTGGGACCTTATCATAAAACAGGACTTGGTGCCCCACTGTCCAGTCCGGGCCCTTCCCATCGCGCCTGCTGCATCCGCATCCAGAGCTTCTGCTTCCTGGGCGCCTCCTCTCCTCCCCTTGGCCCTGGGCTCCCTGTCCCTCCCCCAGGTCAGGGAGTTGGGGGCTGCAGACCTAGAGCAGGCAGGACCTGCCAGGTGTCCCCCGAGGCCGGAGGAGCTTAATCTTCGCAACCCTGCTGTGTGGAGGGGCGGGCAGGCAGGTGCCAGGGAGGCCTTTAGCCCGATCCAGAGACACAGGCGGTGACTGGCACGTGGTGAGGGCCCGTGCCTTTGTTGGATCCAGGCTCAGGCCTGGCAGTGACCTGGCAGGATCAGTGGAAAAGTAGAGTCCCTTCTCTGCACTCCTGTCCTGAAGGAGGTTCTCAGGAAAGGTGACAGGAGAGGAGAGGGGGTGATGGCAAAGGAGGTGGGGGTAGCTGCCAGCCTGGTCCCCTGTCCATCAGCGTCCTGGACCGCAGGCGAGCCAGCCAGATGCTGTGGCAGCCCTGTCGTGCCCACTGGAGGCTGGCGGGGACAGTACCTCCCAGGGCCCGAGCTGGAGAGGGCGGGCGGGCTCAGGCTGCAGGCAGGCGGAGGAGGAGGGCCTGCGAGGGGAGAAGGCAGGATCTGGGGGCAGGCCAAGTCCTGCCAGGCTTTTGGAAGCGGAGAGAATAGGCAGAAAGCAGCCGCCAGCGCCCCCCACGCCGCTCTGTCTGCGCCGCTGAGAGGAGAGGAGATGGCTTCGCTGGCCTTTCTTTTCCTTTCTTTCTTTTTTTCCCGCGGGTATCATCTTTATGAGCGTCAAAGCCCTGGCTCCTCCGCTCCCTGCCTGGGCAGTGGTCCTGCGGGAAGGGGCTGCTCAGGGGCCTGGGGGAGCTTTAGAATGCGTCTCTGTGTCTCCGCTTTGTCTCTGTTTGCTCTTCGGTGCTGCTGTGGACTCTGATCAGAGCAAGGGGTGGCAGGGGGTGAGGGGAGGCAGGGTCTGATTATTTGGGAAAGGGGTGGGGCGCGGGCAAGGATGCCTCCCCCACCCCTGCTCCGCGGAAAGGGGAGCTGCGCCGTCCTGGTTTCTCACGCCTGGTCATCTCTCTCCTGTCTAGATCCCTCTAGCTGAGATGGAGGCTCTGTCTCTGACGTCAGAGATTGTGTCTGAACCGTCCTGCTCTCTAGCTCTGACGGATGACTCTCACACACTCTCACTTAGTGCCCCGGAGAGCCGTGTACATGCCCGCGCCCCTCACGCCCCCCACCCCTGCCGGCCGGGCTGGCTGCAGGGCTCCAAGTCCTCGCTCTCTCTGTCACCGGCCCCTGCCCAGAGGCACCCACCTCGGGCTCTTGGTGCCCCAGCCTTCACTGGTCTGAGGCCTTTCCTGCCCTCCACCCCCGATGGGGACCAGGACGTTAGAGAAGATGAAACGGAAGCCTTGCCCAGAGGGGCAGCAGTTGTGAAAGGGTCACTCCAGGAGTGACACAGCCCAAAACAGAAGTGGCCTCAGAGCCGGCCTCTGTGTTTGGAGCCCTGTGCAGGCCAGCCCTCCCCTCCCTCACCCCTCCTTCCCTGTCCCCGTCCCCTACATGAGATGTCACCACCGCCGCTGCCGAGTGGTGGGAACCACGCCTCCGCCGTCACCACCATGCCCTCCTTCACCTGGGGGCTGTGCCTATCTCCTCTGTCACTGTCCCTGTGCGTCCTTGTGTCCCCGTCTCCTATCCGTGAGCAGCCCCCTCCTCCTGGCCTGGTGTCAGAGCAGGGCCCTGGTGGGGACCAGAGACTGGGGGTCCCACGTGGGGTTGGGGGGCCAGCTGAGTGGGGTCCGGGACTGAGAAGGAAGCAGAGGACCCAGACAGTCCTCTGGCACAGTCGTCCCTAGCCTGCTGGGGCAGTACAAGCTGCTAGGCCTATGCGGGGACAGGAGCCCCATGCCGCCTTCGAGTCCCTGAGAACCAGAAATGGATAGTGCGGGAGCAACGGACCCCAGGGGTGGAGAGCACACCTGGGCTCCCAGGCGCATTACCCCCTTTCTCTGAAACGGATGCCCCAGACCCACTTCTGCCCCTGTGTCCACAGGGGGAGGAACAGAGCCCGCAGCACCCAGGTCCTGCCACCCACCCCGACCCGCCAGGGTCCTTGTGTGGCTACAGTGGGCTGTGACAGTGCTCACCTGTCACTCTGCTGCATGGACCCAGCTCAGCTGGTCCCCTGTGGATGGCAGGGCTCCCTTCAGAGCCTCCAGGGACCCTTTAGAAAGTGCTCGGGGACCACCGTAGGGCTGGGAAGTGGGGGCTGCTTTCCCTTCTCAGACATCTCCTTACCCTACCCTGACCCCGCTGGGAGGCCTGCAGGTGATGCCAGGGGCTTGGGCTGGGGCAGGGCCTCCCCACCCTTCCTCTCGCTCAAGGGGGGGCTCATTGTGTGTCTGCCCCTCCCCCGCCACCTCATGCCCATCACCGCCTTGTCCTGGTGGGGTGGGGGAGGGGGGCTGCTTTCCCTCATGCAGCTCAACCTCTGTTACCGACCCAGCGCCTCCCACCTCACCCCTGCCCCATTTCTTCTGCAGATGGAGCCCCACCCTGAGGAGGCGCCCGGTGCCCCAGGGCCAGACTTGCTGACTGTGCGGAAGTCTGGGGTCAGCCGGACGCACTCTCTGCCTAACGACAGCTACATGTGCCGGAATGGGAGCGCGACCGAGGGGTCCTTAGGACCCAAGAGCTGGGGGCTCCCCAAAGCCCAGTCAGGTACTAGCAGGGCGGGGTTCCAAAAGGGTAGGACAGAAGGGCTCAGGTCTCTTCTGTCCTCCTCAACCTTCTGTCCCCTCCGCAGGCTCCATCCTGTCCGTTCACTCCCAGCCTGCAGACACCAGCTACATCCCGCAGCTTCCCAAAGATGCACCCCACATGCTCCAGCCCCACTGCGCCGCCACGTGGGGCACCATCCCTAAGCTGCCCCCACCTGGCCGCTCCCCTTTGGCTCAGAGGCCCCTCAGACGCCAGGTGAGGAGTGGGGAGGACAGGACTGTTGGCCAGTGACCACCAACTTGACACTTTCCTTCTCCCAGCAAACACTGTGCCTCTGTGATGTGCTAGACCCAACTCTGGGGACCAGGGACAAGCAGAAGAGAACTGTGTGTGCCTGGAGTTTGACCCCTTCCCCTTGTTTCATTGAGGAGGCCAGAGTGGGGCTGTGACTGCCCAGGGCCACACACATCCGGATGGAGATCGGGCAAGGTCTGATCTCACTTGGAACTGGCCTGGGGACCAGAGGCAGGTTTTAAGTGTCTTCACTTTTGGCCAAGCCTGGGGCACTGTCCAGAGCCCACACTGCAGAGGGACGAAGGATAGAGACTCGTGTGGTGGGTGAGGCTTGTCTGCTGCACCTGTGGCCATGGCCAGAGCCCGTGCCCCAGTGTGTGCCCCTAAGCCTGAGCCTGGACAGAGAAGTCTGTGCCGAGTCTGTGTACTTGGGGAGCAGGCACAGCACCTGGCCATTCCCCACTCCTCCCTGAGCAGCCTGTGGGTGCCAGGCTCTGGGGACACAGACACTGCCCTCGGAGCTCACGGCCTGAGACTAGAGACACACATGCCGTCAGGTGATCACAGCAGCACGTCACAGTGGTCGCTGCTTCTCTGTGGGGTGCAGCAGGGAGCAGAGGAGGAAGGGGTCGGTCTTACGTGGGCTGGAGATTGCCAGGTGCCTTGTCACAAAGAACCCAAGGCGTGGTGGGTCTGAGTTCAGGCTGCACATGGCCCCATCTCCCAGTGATAGCAGCCTGGGGGTCTTCTTCAGCTGCACGGGGTGGGGTATCTGGCTTAACGGGAGGGACCGGGACGGTGCATGTTGCGGCGGAGCCCCTTTGCTAAACCCTCCATTCACCCTGTATAGGCAGCAATACGGACCGATTCCTTGGATGTGCAGGGCCTGGGCAGCCGGGAAGACCTGCTGTCCGAGGCGAGCAGGCCGTCCCCGCCTCTGGCCCGCTCCTCATCTTTCTGGGGCCGCTCGAGCGTCCAGGTGCAGCAGCACTTCCGCAGCCTGAGCAAGGTCTCCAGACATGTCACCCCGCCAGCCCCTTGCCTAGGCCCAGAGCCCCACCAGGGCAAGGGCCCTCCAGAGACCAGAAGCAGCCTAGAGCTGGACACGGAGCTGAGCTGGGTTTCAGGAGACCTCCTGGCCATCGGCGGCCAGGAGGAGGCTGCTTCCCCGCGCGACCTGAAGAAGTGCTACAGCGTGGAGGCCCAGAGCTGCCGGCGCCGGCCCGCGTCCTGGCTGGACGAGCAGAGGAGACACTCTATCGCGGTCAGCTGCCTGGACAGCGGCTCCCAGACGCGCCTGGGGCCAGACCCCTCCAGCCTCGGGGGCCAGCCTCTTGGGGGGCCTGGGAGCCGGCCCAAGAAAAAACTCAGCCCGCCCAGTATCTCCATAGACCCCCCGGAGAGTCAAGGCCCTCGGCCCCCACCCAGCCCCGGTGTCTGCCTCCGGAGGAGGGCGCCGTCCAGCGACTCCAAGGATCCCTCGGCCTCGGGGCCACCCGACAGCATGGCTGCCTCGCCCTCCCCAAAGAAAGACGTGCTGAGTCTCTCCGGTTTGTCCTCTGAGCCAGCCGACTTGGACCCCTGAGTCCCGCCCGTGTCCCACTCACCTTTCTCCACTGGGTGCAATTCCTAGCCCTCCTCCTGGGCCGTCTTCCTGAGAAAGTCCCGCCTAGACACCAAGGAGACAGCCCTCCCTGCCTCCGCGCCCTGGGTACCTGCAGCCGGGACCTCCGGAGGATCCAAAGCCACGGCCCTGGGGACTCCGGCTCCAGGCAGAGAGAGAGACAGAGACAGAGACAGAGAACGGCCCCGTGGTGGCCGAGTTCCCAGCACCAGGAGCTGTTGGGAGAAAGCAATACGTTTGTGCAGAATCTCTATGTATATTCTATTTTATTAAATTAATTGAATCTAGTATCTGCGGGATGTACAACATTTTGTGACTGAAGAGACTTGTTTCCTTCCACTTGTATGTGTCTCAGAATATTTTTGAGGCGAAGGCGTCTGTCTCTTGGCTATTTTAACCTAAAATAACCAATCTAGTTATATCCCCTCTTCTTGCAAAAAAGCACAAGCTGGGACCGCGAGAGCATTAACAGCCCCGATGGTGGCCCACCTTCGGCGGAGAGCAAGAACCATTTTGGAAACTGTAATGTAACTTATTCTCTCCTTCCACCTCGTCATCGTTTTCTGTAGGGGGTAAAAAAAAAAAAAAAAAAAAAACAGAGACAGAGAGAGGAAAACATTTTACAAATGAAATGGAGCCTTTTTATATATACATACATACATATCTATATATATATAAAAAAATAAAGTAATTTTCCAAAATAAAAAGTCAATTACGGTCCAGAATAAACAAGCAAAGGGGATGGAGAATTAGGTATGTCCAGATGGTCATGACGGGGCCTGGAGGTGTGGAGTGGGTAGTGGGGTGGGAAGGTTCAGGGACGCCTGTGTGCATGTGTGTTTGTGCATGAGTGCTTGCATGATTACATACGTGTGTGTGTGTGCGTGCATGTGTGTGTGAGATAGGACAGAACAAATACCTGGCCCTGGGGGGCTGCAACCTTGCTTCGTCCGCACCACGGTGAGGGGAGGCGGCCCCAGCCTGGGGAGGCTGGGATTCAGGGGCTGCTGCTCCTATCAAAGCTTTATCTGGTCCGCTTAGGCGGGCAGCTCAGTGAATATGAGTAATTCCAGATTAACTCTTATTTCTGCTGACAGCTATCAGCCACGCACTGAAAGCTGGAAATTGGCATAATGAAGCTGTTTTGGTGGAGGGGGTGACTGCGGCGGG
>RJWM01001473.1:0-30989 GCA_004363535.1 Dasyprocta punctata | reverse complement strand
CTTGGTGGCCCCTGCCAAGGTCGCTGCAGTGCGGGGGAGCTGGCCTCCTGAGGGGCAGTGAATGATACTGGCAGGCTGCTTTCACGGTCTGCTGCCACCTGCCCTGTAGGACCCAGCAGAGGAGGGAGGGGTGGGCGTGTGGCCCAGAGCCACCTTCTGATGCCACCAAGGACACTGAAACTCTGGTGTCAAGAGGCAGTGACCACAGGCTCAGCCAGCTTGTCACGTGCCAGAAATCCCCCAAATCTGCCCTCCCCTCCCCCGAACATCCCTGCTCCTCCCTGGGGCCTTCCAACCTCAGGCTGAGTTGGATTCCTGAAACCTCAATCCCATGGGCAGCTGGGAGCCCGGATGCCAGGCTGCCAGGCAGTGAGGCCCGAGGCGTCTGTGGTGCGGTGTTTCCTACCCTGCAGGGAGCTTTGCTTGCTGCCCTTTTGGACAGCAATGATTCGGCTCCTTGAGCCAAACACCTGGTTTGATCTTCCCAGGGTGTGCAGTAAAGCAAAGCCATTTCCTCTGACCGCCTCCCGCCTGCGGGTGGGGACAGGAGGTGCTCATGCACTGCCTCCTTTTTTTTTCTTTCTTTTTCTTTTCTTTTTTTTTTTTTTTTTAGCAAAGCTGTACAAAATTCCTAGAGTTTTGCCACCTGGATCTGCAGATTAAGCTTTTATATCTTTGTAGAATTCTGTAGCTGTCTATTCCCCAAGGGTGAGGGATTTGGGGAGGGACTCTGAGATCTTTTATTTTTCCGGTTGTTAGATGATTCTGGGTCAAAATGAATCAGAACTGGACTGCTGCCCCCTCCCCTCACTTTCCATCTCTGCCTGTCATTTAGGGTGACTCTTAGCATGCCTTTTTCTCTCTGGGGTCTCTTTACCCTGGCCCCCTTTTCCCAGTAGGAGCTGAGGAAGCTCGTTGAGGTGCACAGCCTTGGGGTTACTCTCCAGAGATGTGCAGTGATGAACCTGGTGGAAAGGAAAAGGCTCCTCCTGCTCCCTCCTCCACCCCCACCAAGGACCAGAGCGTCTCTCTGGAAGGAGGCAGTGCCCAGAGGGGGCATCTGGGCAGTGATGTGGAATTATTAATAGCAGAGTCAGCATGGCTCTTCAGGCTACTTAGGGGACTGTGGGCTCCCCCAGCAATGCGAAGTCCTTATCAGTGATGGAAACCGTTGGGTCTCCAGGGAAGGATGGAACACCAGTAATCATAATGCTGATGCTACCTTTGTGATGCTTGGTTATTGGATATGGGGTAGGGTTGTCTGAAGGAGGCTGGAGGTGGGGAGCCGTCTCAGATCAGGACTTCTGGGGCAGGCTGGGAACTGCCCTGGGGCTTCTGAGATGGCTGGGGAGCTATTAACATCTACCCTGGCGCTTTTGCCCTCAGTCCTCCCCTTGGCGTCCAGAGGAAATGGTGTCAACAGCATCAGGCCCCCACCCAAGGCTCGGTGGCATCTGCTTCCTCCACTCCCAAGCTCCAGGAAAAGGTCTATCTGGGGGTGGGGGACTGGGAAGAGGAGTGAGCTGGTGCTAAAAACAAACCTGAGGCTCCTATGCGGTCTCTCACTCACTCCTCAAACACCCTGGCAGGGAAAGGGCTGCTGCTAGCATTTTTTCCATGCAGCGGTGGGTTCTGAGAGGTTAGGGGACTTGCCCAAGTCACACAGCCAGAAGACAGCAGAGCTGAGCTTTGATCCTAGGGCTGGACAACTTACAGACTGCATCACTCTGACCTGTTCTTATTGTGGAGGCAACGGGGCATGACGGGAAGAATCGTGCTTACAAAACAAAAAGGGGACTCTTTGCCCAAGCAGTCACATTGCTGTTTGTAGAAATGTATACAAGTTCTGAGTGCGGCACACCCAGGGGCCCAGGGCACCCACAGTCGCCTGCCTTGTGCAATACCAGGCTTTGGCCACAGGGATGGGGAGGGGGGTTCAGCTTCATGTGCACGTTGAAGAGCAGGCCAAGGTTGGCTCCACCCTTCCCTGGCACCTTCACCTTGAAGCGCATGACACCGGCTTCCTCCCCCTTCTCCCACCCTTTTCTCCCTTCCTGTCCTCTACCACCACCCCACCCAGTCCTCGCCCACTTTCCAAACAGCTTTCACCTCCATCCCTGCCCCACCCAGCCCAGCCTGGTGCCCCATGACCTCTTTCCCACTCTCCTAGGTCCCCTGAGTGACCCAACCCGCTGGGCCAGGCCTGTGACAGCGGTGCAGTTGAGGGCATTAGACACCAGGGGGCAGCACAAGGCACCTTCTAGTGCCACCTACCCACTTCCAAAGGGACAGAGCCAGAGAGAGCAAAGACACCTTCTACAGGTGACACAGATGCTCTGATTAGCCCCAAAATGAGGTGACAGGCTCGCAGGGCCATGTGGGGGCAACCTGGATGGAACTCCGGCTGTCTGATCTCTGCCTAGGGCCCATGGACTCGGGGCTGGTCCAGGACAAGGTCCTGACCATTCTTAGTTAGAGGCATCCTGCTTGTAGACAGGATGAGGCAGGTGTTCAGGGAACCCCAGGAGGGAATTCTGTGTGCCTTAGCCAGGTGTGGGAGCTGTGGCTGGAGCCCACGGAGCTCATTAAAGCTCACCTTGAAAATTCCAGGACGGGGTGCAGCAGCCAGGGCCCCGCCCACACAGCTGTCAGATGGGGATTGGACAGCTGCACCAGGCTGGAGCCCTGAGGACATGGGACAGAAGAGGTGCTGGGATGTGGGAGCTGGAGCCCCCTTCAGGGGTGCTCGCAGCCTTCAAGGGCCATAGAGGCTCCAAGGAGTCAGGCATAATTTTGCTTTCCCCGGGCCACCACCCCCTGTCCCATCAGCTCCAACCTAACGGTTGGGCGGCAGCCTCGTGCCTGGGTCTCCCCGTCCCCGTGCTCTGCTTTCTTCTCTTGCCTTTGTGCCTGCTTTGAGCTGCACCTTGCAGCAATCTTATCTCACCATCTCCTGCCAGGAAATCCCTGGAGCCTGGCTCCCTGGGGATGCTCACTGCAGGGGGAGGCGCAGCACGAGCTCAGGCATCCAGCCTGGAGCTGCAGTCAGGGGGAAGGGAGACCGAGTACGGATTGCAGTGTGGGGCGGGGGTTGATCTGTCTCTGTGCTGGAGCCTAACCCACAAGGGCTTTATTGCTCCCCTCAGCATCCCTCCAGTTACAACCATCTTGGTTCTAAAAAAATCAAAAGCAGGGTGGCCAGCACCCAAACAGAGGCCTTGTTAATCGTGACCTCGTCTTAGGAAATGGGATACTTGTTTAGTCAGTCAACAGACACTCCATGTAGACCAACACTGGTTACAATAGAAGGAAGGGGTATGCAGAGGCAGGGTCCCTGACCCAGGGTCGGGGTGGGAGTCTTGAGCGAGATCTTGAAGGAGAAGTCGTTCACCAGGTGCAAGGCGGAAATGGGGTGCAGGGGAGTCTTGAGATGGGCTGGGGAGGCTGCAGCAGCTGAGGGTGAAGGATAGGCCAGGAGGCTGTGTCAGGATGAATTCTGGGGCCCTGGGCAAGCTTTGGGGTATCTCAAGGCTGTTTCTTACTCTGGGGGTGGGGGACAACCAAGATAGTAACCATTTCAGAAGCACTGAGCTTTTTATTCAAGGGCTGTGGGAAAGGGCCACAGCCCAGAAGTGGCCAGGAGCGGGGACACCCAGTGCTTCAAGAGGGGTGGGGAAAGCTAGGGTTTCCAGAACCCCCACTTTGCTCCTGGAGTTTCCCACCCAGTGCTGAGTCCAGGCAAGGCCATAGAGAGGGGAAAAGGCTTCAGCCAAAGGGGACGGTGCTTAGGCCCAGTGCTGAAACGAGAACTCAAGGATTCTGACCCTAAACAGGAGTTCTCACCATTGCACTACCTCGTCCGTCCTGGGGTTGAAAGGTCCCAAGGAGAACCAAGCTGGGTCTGGGATCCCCATACCAGGAACGGGTACTTCTCAGGGAGCTCACTCTCTGGAAGGCCTTAAGTTCCTCAAGTCTTCCAAGCCCAGAGCTAGCCTTCCCAGTATGCATGATGCCTATGAAACTGTAAGTCAAAGAAAAGGAACAGGAAAGGAGGAAGAGATAGAAGACATTGTCGGGGACACCAGGGTAGAGACAGGGGATGAAGGGGTGCTGTGAAGCTATGGAGGGACAGTTCCAACCACTCAGGCTACTGTAGAAGCCAGGACCACCAAGCCAGAAGGGGATTTTTTTTTTTTTTTTTTTTTGGTGGCATCGGGGATCGAACTCAGGACCTTGCGCTTACTAGGTAGGTGCTCATGCCACTGAGCTAAATCCCCAGTCCCCAGAAGGGAATTTTGAAGGCACCTTTTCCAAACTGTTTAAGACACTTGACCCCAGAAATATCAAGGAGTTCGTTGAGGTCACACAGCTACAGAAGGTACTGGCCGAGGCAAGGATGGGGTTGGAGGTGACTCAGTCAGTCCCTGCCCTTGGAGACCTCTCAGACTGGCGGGAAGACAGACAGATGCTTCACAACTAAATACAACCAAGTATAACCCAAGGCCTTGTCACACTGTGACAGGGTGGGAAAGTCTCTTGTCCAGAGATGGGGTGGAGGACAGGACAGGACAGGAAGGCTTAGAGGACTTGTAGGCGTAGAGGTTCCACCATCCAGCTTCTGGAGAAAGAGAGCCTTGCTCTCTCCACGCTCGCCCTGCCCAAGTCCACCGACCTCCATTCTACTAGCCCACAGCCTGAGATGTCCCTCCTGGTGCCTTCCTTCCTGCCAGGGGGACAGGAGGCACTGGCCACTTCTGCACTACCTTGCTGGCCCCTCTCATGACTGCCCCGGAACAGGCAAGGAAGTACTAGGAAAGGCAGCTCCAAGGGTGACTAGATCCAGCATGCAGGCGGGGAGAGATGGAGAGATCCACCCTGGAGAATTCCCTCTCAACCCCAAGGAGGTCAAGTGGCTCTGGGATCCTATTAGAGAAGAGAGGGATGGGGGAGAGAGACGGGGGTCCCAGTGCAGTAAGTCCACTCTGAAGATGGGGAGCACAGACTCTCAGCTGTAGAAAGGAGCTCTGATATGGGGGATCTTCCTAGGAATTCCCCTAACTCTCTCCACTCTAACAGGCGGAAGTAGAAAAAATGAACACACATCGGTCACCTAAGTATGCTGGGCACTAGATTTTGCTACCTGTCTGGCTGAATCCTGGAGAATCCAAGGAGGAAGATTCCGCTACATTATCCATATTTTGCAGATGCAAAAGAGAGGCACTTTGGGACTGGGGGGCCGAGGGTGTAGCTCACTGGCATAAGCACCTGCCTGACAATTACAAGGTCCTGAGTTCCATTCCTAACACCAAAAGCCCATGTGCCTGAGCACACACCAGAGCACAATGTGTCAGTGAGGTGCCCGCTGGTGCTAGATGACTGAGTCCACAAGCTCCCCCCATTTTACAGAGGAAGGAAACAAGCCCCAGAGATGTATGTGAACTTGGGAAGAACTTTTTTTTTTTTTAACTGAGGGCAGATTGCTAAATCCCTCTCCCTGCCTCCCTGACTCATCGGCCCCCTGTGTTCAGGGTCTAAGCTCAGCACCCTCCGATCTCCCCTGTATCGGAAACGGAGTCCGATCCTGGATTCCTAGCCTGAGGGTCAAGAGGGGCACCCCTCCCTCACAGCCCAGGGGCCTCGGCAAGGGGCTGTCACTGTTAAGGATCCCCAGGGCCCTGCCCCCAAAGTCCTTCCCTGCACTGCAGAAGTTTGGCGGAGGCGCTGATGAAAGCGCAGGGACAGGACAGCCTGGCAGAGGGCCCCGTGTGGGAGGGCTCGGGGAGGCGGGCTGGGGCGGGGCGTGGGTCCTAGGCTTCCTGCACCAGCCCCGAATGCACACTTCCTGGCCGCGGCCCCTCGGCCTCATGGACTCCCTGTGTGGCTCCAGGTTCTGGGTAAGGCTTGGGGCTCGGGGGTGGCTGTGGCGGGGGTGGCTCCTCTGGGCCACCTGGGCCTCCTCCCCTGCCTTCCTCCCCACTGGGGCGGCTGAGCTCCTGAGACAGAAGGCATGTTTGGCCCAGCTCTGGGAAAACCCTGGGTGCATGGAAGTGGGTGATGAGACCCGTGCTGGCCACACTGGTGCAAGCCAGGTCCCCCAGGATATCTCGGTGTCTGGGACACCTTCCGGCCATTCCTGGCTGCCTGGAGGAGCTCAGAGAGCGAGGTAGGAGGCTCCCGCAGGTACAATACCTGGCACCCGGGAACGCAGCAGTACCCCCCACTGTTGGCTCCAGCCCCTCTGTGGGTCACCCCCAGCATACAGATGGCACATTTTGCCATAGCGGGGTTCTTGGTGGACCCTCCAGCGCATGACCCACCAGCCAGGGCTCAAATGCCTACTCTGAATCCCTTCCCTGAGACCCCCAGAGCATCCAGAGTCCCTGTCAAGTGGCTACTCTGAGAGGCAGGTGCCACAGGGACCCATTCTTCTACAGAACCAGGTCCCCTGCCCCAGGGTCTAGTCATGTATACAGCCTGAGACCTGTCCTCTCCACCAGCGGAGGCATGTGGCAGGGTGCTCCCTTTCAGAGATGGCCCGTCCCTGGCTGTCCCAGGGCTGCCCAGCATGGTCTGGTCTCAAATTCAGACTTAAATCCCTTTTCTATGTCTTTTCCCCATTTTGTGTCTTTGTGCACACAGGACTTGTGTGTGTGTGTGTGTGTGTGCGCACATATGTGCATGCATGTGTGTGCGAATGCTTATGTGGGGGAGGATGGGGTGTCATCCATAGGTCTGTGCTGTACACCTGTGTGTGCGTAGGTCTATGTGTGCGTGTATGAGTCAGGAGCCACACCCGGGCTGTCACTTAAGGTCTGTAGGGCTGGTTTTTATGGTTTGGGATGGGATGAAGCCATTACATGGACTTTTTTGAAACTTGGAGCAATGAAATACCTGTAAAAAAAACTGTCTTTGGGGGGTCTCTCTTTTTTTCTGTGTCACTAAAAGGTTAATTAGAAATGGGGCAACTTCTCGGTCATGATCCTTCTTGCTCAGCCCCACAGAAACCCCATCTGTCTTCCAGCCCGGACCCACCACCTGCCAGCAAGGCCCAGAGGTTATACCTTCTTAGGAGTGCAGTTCCTCCACTGCTCACCTGGCCCTGGCTGGCACGGCCACGGCCTGGTCCTGGTGCTGCAGGTGACAATCAAGGGGGCAGTTGTGCCCGAGCCTGGGTATGCAAAGGTCCCTTGTTCCTGGAAGGCTGGGAATGTGGACCTGAAAAACTTGGAATTTCCACCCTGTACCAAATTGAGAGGCTTGTAGTTCACCTTTCCAGGCAATGGCTCATGGAGGTCACAACTGCCAGAATAGTTCACTCGTCTCTCATTGTCGAGGCCAGGGAGGAAAAGTCACAGGACAGTCAGTCACAAATCAGAAAACAGGATCCCCAGGACAGGGTGCCAACCAACCACCCACTGCCTTAGTGTGTTCCTTTGAGACTCGGACCCCTGGCCCTGAGCCCCTCCTTGCTGCTCACCAGTTGTAAGCGCCTCCTCTAGGGACCCAAGCCCAGTGAGACTGAGCTCGTTTACATTAGAGCTCCCTCCGAGGGTCTCAGCGTGGGTAGCTTTAGTGTCATGTCGGGGAACTGGCTCTTCCTCTGCCCCCACCCGCAGTGTGGCTGGTGACTGGCGTGGGGCCCTGAGGATGCAGGAAAGCTCCCCTAGCTCATCCTTCTAAGGTCTGCAGAGCTGGGGTGAAGGAGGACCTTGGGAGGATAGAGACTAAGCTCCAGTTTAGTTACCAGGAAGGCCTAGAATTCTGAGCTATTTTGCATCTCATTTGCATTGCATATTGTTTGGGCATACTGACCCCTGAATGGGAGGTAGGGGCCAGCTTGTGGGAAGAGGATCAGGGCAGCCAGAAAATCCCTGAATCAGGAGGGGGAAAGGCAGAAGTGTGTGGTGTTCAGCCTCCTCAGGGTTGCTCATTTACCAAGCTTTTCTTTAATTTATTGTCAGAACTTGACTTTCTTCATCTGTCAAATGGGGAGATAACTCACTTTCTACTCACCTTCCAAGACTTTTAGGAGGAGAGGCATGAAATTCCAGAACCTGAGAGGCAGAGGCAGGAGACCTGCCACAAGTTCAAGACCAGCCTGGGCTACATAGTGAGTTCAAGAGCAGCCCGGACTACATAGCCAGAACCTGTCTCAAACAAACAAACGAACAAACCAAGATTTCCATGGAGATCAAACAAGATAGCATATGTGGAATGATTCTGAGAACCAAGAAACCCTGGGTGGTTGGCAGGGGCTGGTATTCCTAGAAAGAGGAGGAGGTTAGACAGGAGGTCCTACAATAACAAGAACTGACGGGGCTGGCAGGGTTATTGTTTGGGAATTTGGTGCCAATCCGGGTAAATCTTTCAGTTTTGGCCCCAGCTCCCTCTAAGGGTGGGAGGCTAGGCAGGCACCCATGAGCCCCAGACACATGTACACACCATGTGCTGGACACATGATTTCTCTCTCTCTCTCTCTCTGTCTCTCTTTCTTTCTCAATATCAGCTTCTCGCTTGCTCTCTGTGTCTCCTTCTGAGCAGGTTACAGATATCTCTGCTGGTGCCTTGAGTGTTTGCGTGGAAATAAATTCCAAAAGAGCAAATGGTGTGTCCAGAGGTCAAAGGAAGTTAAAGGCAACCAAGTTTACCTTTACTTTGGCCTGCTGCTTCCTGACCACGGCATGCCCTCACCCTGGAGGATTACTCTGATTTGAGCAATAGGGTTCAGCCCCACCCAGCGAGGTGAATGGAGTGGATGGGCTGTGTAGTTCAGGAGACAGTGCCCTGTTTTCACAGCTTATCTTATCTGACTGATGCAAGCCCCAGGCTGCTCAGAAATCCCTGTGGTCCATGACGGGGACCCGAGGAGTGTGTTAGCACATGGGTGATGACCGTTTGATGGACTGTTGGTGAGGTCCTGTCCTGAGACTGTCGGACCACCTGGGAAAAAGGGAGGTGTGGCTGATGGGGATTCACTGGCTCCTCTGCCGGGATGGCCAGACTCCTTTCTCCGCAGCTTTCTCTGTGCTCCAGTTGTGAATTACTGAGCAGCTGCGCTGTGTCCGGGCCGGCAGGCTCCACGCTGGTCCGGTCCAAGCCCCCTTTGCTGGGCGTGGCCACACCCCGGTCCCTCACCAGGCCTTGGTCCCTTGGAACCCCAGCTCACATCTCCTCCTTTGTTCTAACCGGTCTCAAATTCTGTCACCCGCTAGCTGTGTGTCCTTAGCGGGGTTCTGGAGGCCCCTTCAGGTCTGGAGTTGCCTAGTCTCACGTTTGGGGGTCAAGGGTATGATTCAGGGTCCCAGGGTATGAGTGTCTTCCTGGCTTCTCCTTGGTCACTGTACCCAGCAGGAGAGCCGGCGGCCACCAGTGTCAGTAATGAACAAAGCTCAAATATCAGTGTCTTTCAATACGAATGGAGACGGAGACATGCAAAGCCCTGGGGAAACTGGAAGTAGCAGATAGCTGGGAAGGAGGCACCCCAGGAACCCAGTCTTCTCTGCCAGGTCCAGTGGGGTCCCCTCCCTCCATCCCAGCTGGGGTGCCTGAGCCCAGTACTGTACCACTTTGACTTCTACGGTCATGGCTTTTAGTGAGTTTTTTTCCCATTGTGACCCTAGACCGTTTTCTCACATCCCACGGGCCTGGGTGGAGGGCAGAGATTAGGACAGGAAGTGCGTCAGGGAGGTGGCCTTGGGGAGGAACTTCACGAGGCCTGCCTGCTGGCCCACACCAGAACTGACCTTGGAGTACCTGCTGGCCTCCAGGGAGGTGGTTGGTCCCAGCAGGAGCTACGATGGACCCACCCTGGAATCAGGGACGGAGGCCTGGGCTGTGTCTCCCCACTCCCCTCACACAGGCACACCACGGGCTATCCAGGGGCGGGCTCCCTGGGTGCGGTGCAGTTGGCCTGACCCCTCTCCTACCTGCAGTTCTTGTCTGATGCTGGGTCCCGGGGGCGGTGCCACAGGGATCAGAGGTGGTAGGAAAGCGGCCAAACTCTGGATTTGATTTCTCTCCCTAACTGGATATTCAGGTTTCTGGTCCAGTGCCTACCCAGCCCCAGCTGGTCCCCTCCCCTGGCTCTGTGGGAAGCGGTGGAGAGAGGAGGTGGGGCCAGGCTGGGCTGCACAGACACAAGAAGACTTAATGTTTCAACTGACTGAGGCAAGGGGTTGGGGTCTTGCTGCGCCCTACAGGGTGGCAGGAAGCACTGCATACTGGTGGGGGTGGGGGCTGGGGCTCAAGCTCTTCTGCCTGAGTTCAAATCCCACGTCGGCCAGGGTCTCAGGAGTCACAAGCAGGACATGATAATCCTGGAACCCTCTGGAGCTCCACTGACCAAGGGTAATGGGGTCTAGCTCTTCCAAGATTTCCTCTTCCGGCCCAGGCAGGTCCCCAAAGGGTAAGGGAGTGTCGGACTCTGCCTTTTCCTTCCTGTACCCGAGTTTCTCCTGAGATAAACGATCTCATCTGTCAGTCCCTTCTAAGTGACAGTCTGTAGCCTTGGGAGCTGTAGGGCATTGGTGGCCCCTTCCCCTGCCACACAGGATTAAGGAAGTAACGACTGTTCTCATGACACAGGTTATCACAGGCTGGACCAGGGCTGGGAAGTCCCTGGCAGAGCTGGGCCCACGGGCTGGGGCTCCCCACTGCTGCCTGCCATGAACAGGCTTGGGTCTGCTGGGGCGCTGAGCCCACTGAAAGGCGTCTGCTGCTCCATCCTTTCTAGGCACCAAACCCTCTGCCTTATCAGCTCCATCTAACTGTTTAATCTCAGGCGGCATTAAGGAAGCCCTCGTTGTTGTGGAGACAGCGTGGGTGATAAGGGGGCAGGGCTGTGGGTCAATATCTCGTTCCCAGCTGGTGCCCTTCAGACAGGGCTTCCGGGGAGATTGGAGGAGCTGTCCCCTGCCCTGCCGCATGGGGATCCAGGGAGATTGTGGGGCCCAAGGGGTGAGCTCCCCTGACCTGACACTTAACTTTCTGTGGGCCGCGGGTCCCTTTACATGGCCAGGACCAGCTGTGGCCTTGGTACCAGGGAGAGAGCACGGTATGTTCTTGGGCATCCGGCTGCCAGTGCTGGACTCGATACCTCAGCCACTAATTGGTTCGCTCATTCTTGTGGGGGCACACTGAGGATCAATCCCAGGAGTGCTCTACCACTGTGCTCCTTCGCAGCCCTTTTAATTTTTACTTCTTTTGAGACAAATTCTCTCTAAATTACCTGGGCTAGCCTTGTAATCCTCCCACCTCGGCCTCTCAAGTAGCTGGGTTTAAAGGCGTCTGTGCCTGGCTCTCATTTGTTCTCTGCATGCTAAGTGCAAGCAAGATGTACATTGAGTGTCTTGTCTTTGTCTGTTACTGCTCTAGGCGGTGGGGGGCACCGTGTCCAGAAGAAGATGTGTCCTCAGGCAGCACATGGTGGGACAGGGAAGAAAAACAAATGTCATAACTCAGTGGCACAGAATGAGAGATGGTGATAAGGTTACAGGAAAGAGGGAAAAGGCTGAGAGGGCAGGCGTGTGCAGACAGGGAGGGGGTTGGGGAGTGAGTTACAGCTTAATTTGAAAGGTCAAGGTGGACCTCCTAGAGAATGTGGGGTTTGAACAAACACTTGTGGGAGATGAGGGCAAGGTATGGGG
Source organism: Dasyprocta punctata (assembly GCA_004363535.1). Lineage (NCBI taxonomy): Eukaryota > Metazoa > Chordata > Mammalia > Rodentia > Dasyproctidae > Dasyprocta > Dasyprocta punctata. The sequence continues at coordinate 19,344 of RJWM01001473.1, read as the reverse complement.
GTAGCGAGGGACAGCTGCCAGCAGTGAGAGGATACAAAGGTCTGAAGATTGTCACAGAGGCCAGGGCTGGAGTGGACTGAGCAAGAAAGGTTGGATAGATGCAGTCAGCTAAGTGGAGGGCCATCTCAGTCACTTTCTCCATCACTAAGATACAATACCTGATACCCACAGTTTAAAGGAGGAGTGTTAATTTTGGCTCACAGTTTCAGTGGGTTTACTCCATGGATCTCTGGCTCCAAGGCAGGGTGTGGTGGAGGAAAGCTGTTTATGTCATGGTGACCAGGAAGCAGAGGGAGAAGGGAGGAGGTAGGACTCTTCTAGGCCAAGAATAATGAAGTATTGTGGTCTGGCTTAGGTTTGAAAAGTGTCTCTCACTAGCTGCTGGATTAGCAAGGAGTGGTGAGTTGAATATAGGGTGACTGGAGAGGGCTAGAAAAGGAATCCAGGTGGGGCATGGACAGGGAGAAGTAACTGGATTCTGGAGAGGTTGGGGTGAGTCAGAGGAAGTTGCCTTTTTATAGATAAGAACAATCCAATAAACCAGGCATGGCAGCACGTGCCTGTGATCCCAGCCCTCCGGAAGCTGAAGCAGAAGTACAGTCACGACTTTGAGGTCAGCCTGGACTATCTAGTGAGGTCAAGGCCGGCCTGAACTGCATAACTCCCTGTCTCAAAAAAATAAATAAATAAATCCAATATACACTATGGTAGAGTGTACCCTGATCATTCATAGGTAGAGTGTGCAGGGGTTGTGGAGGAATTAGATGTAGTTTGATGAGAGAAAGGAGAAAGTCAGAGGTGACCCCAAAGATTCTAGCCTAGGGAGGGATGAAAGAAGGAATTGCCATCCACCAGCACAGGCAAGCTAAAGAGGAGGGGACAGTGCTGTCCTGGCCCTGTTGTACAGATGTCCTGTAGCTGTCCTAGCAAAGGGCTGGAGGTGAACAATCTAGGGCACAGGTGTGGGTTGGGCTCCCCTGCCCAGTTGGGACACGGTCATTAAAGGAAAGCAGCCAGGATGGAGCTCCGTGAGGCCAAACCCCAAGGCCACTGGGTTGTGGCCACTTTGCAGGTGGCTGTGAAGTGAACCAAAGTTCCAACAGCTTGATACCCTGTCGCTGGTTTCCCTGAGTGTTGCCTGGTTAAGTCTGGGTGTTCTGGCTCGTTCTCCCCCACTGGGGGAGGCTCACATGTGGAAATGGGTTCAGCCAATTGAAGGAACCAGCCCACGGTTACATAACTCAAAAGTCAGGGAACCCTGTGAGCCTGCCCTGGGGCTGGCCCTGGGTCAGGAGTTGGAGGGTGCGGGGCAGGGAGGCCTCCCTCAGGGGTCTGGTTGGAATGGGAGAGAGAAAGTGTTTCTGTTCTTGGATCTGCTTAGCATCACGCAACCTGGCTCCCTGCCCTGGTTCCACATTGACAGGTGTCCTTGAACCTACTGCCAGCGCTGGTGGAGTCTACTTTCTCTTTTGTAGACAACACCCACTTTTATATCTCTGGAAGCTGTTCTTCCACAATCTCTGGATAATGACTATGCAAATCTAGGGATAAAATTCTAGGAAAACTTTGGCGGACTTTGTCATCCTTATTAAACTGGCTGCCGAGGCCACACAGGGCAAAGCAAGGGAACAGAGCTGGGTTCTTCAGGAGGCTTCCTGTAGGAGGGGACATTGGAAGTGTCCTAGGGTTGGGCTACCTGGGCAGGCTGGGGGGGCTCACCAATTTGAAATGCAGGGCGGGCCTCTGTGTTAGTGAGCTGTGTGTCACTGTGATAACAGACCTAAGGAAATCACAACGTGCTGGATGTAGTGGTGCGTGCCTGTCATTCCAGCACTCAGGAGGCTGATTCAGGAAGACTGCCTTGAGATCAAGGCCAAATGGCTACATAATGAGTTCAGGGCCAGGCTGTTCTAAATAGTGAGAAGGAGAAGGAGGAGAAGAAGGAAGGGGAGGAGGAGGAGGAGAAGAAGAAGGAGAAGGAGGAGGAGAAGGAGGAAGAGGAGAAGGAGAAGGAGATGAAGAAGAAGAAGAAGAAGAAGAAGAAGAAGAAGAAGAAGAAGGAGAAGGAGAAGGAGAAGGAGAAGGAGAAGGAGAAGGAGAAGGAGAAGGAGAAGGAGAAGGAGAAGGAGAAGGAGAAGGAGGAGAAGAGGAAGAAGTGGAAGAGTAAGAAGAGGAAGGAGGAAGAGGAAAAGGAGGAGGAGGAGAAGAAGAAGGAGGAGGAGAAGAAGAAGAAGAGGAAGAGGAAGGGGAAGGAGAGGAGAAGGGGAAGAAGAGGAAGATGAAGCAGAAGAAATCACAAGTTGAAGGAGGAAGGTTTATTCTGGCTCATGGTTTCAGAAGATCCAGTCCATAGTCAGGTGGATCCATTGCTCTAGGCTGGAGGTGAAGCAGGAACATCACGGTAGAAGGGCTTGGTGGGGGAGAGCTGTGCATCTCATGGCAGCCAGGAAGCAGAGAAAAGGACAAAACCAGAGAAAAGGGGGCTGAGGACCAGATATAGCTCCCAAAGCCACACTCCCATGACCCACGCACTTCCACGGGGCCCTTCCTCCGTCCATCTCCTCTGAAAATGCCATCAAATTATGATCTCATTAGTGGGTTAATCCACTTAATGATCCAATTGCTTCCCCCAAAGCCCATCAGCTGGTAAAAAGCCTTTAGCATTTGAGTTTTGGAGAGTATTTCTAATCCAAAGCATAACAACAAAACTCCACACAGAATGAGACAGGTGGAGGGTCTTCCCTCGCATGAACCCTGAACCTGATGTTCAGTGAAAGGAGCCAGAGGGAAAAACACGTCCCATATAATTGACCTTATAGGAAGGTGCAAAATGACAAAACAAAACCGTATTATTAGAAGTCATTTCTTAAAAGTTATAAAAATGTAAAAGGGCTGGGGTTGTAGCTCAGTGCAAAGGCCCTATTAACATTAAAAAAAAAAAAGAAAGAACCAGGGCATGCAGGAGGCCATTTCCCTCTTGAGATATTTCATTAAAATGGAGAATTCAAACCCGGTGAGTTCCGTGGTTGACAAAGAGCAATTATTCAAAGCCAGACAGAGGCTTTGAATGCTGTACTAAGGTGCTTGCACTTTGCTGGGCAACATTCGAGGTAATTAGGACATATCAATAAATGGAATAAAGGTTCTTTCCTCCAAGGATAATCCCTATCACTAGGAAAAGATGAAAGAACACATAATAAACAAGTAAATTACATAGAATGTTAGGTGGTGAGTGGTATAAGGAAAAAAGAGCAGAGAAGGTTGGGGGATTGGCAATACTGGGGGTGGCGTGCAGGTGGCAGGATTAAAGAGGTCAGAAAGACAGACACAGGGATGTGGGGAGAGTTCCAGGAAGATAACAGAATGTGCAAAGGCCCTGTGGCCAGAGTAAACCTGGAACACTCTCAGGAATGGTAACAAGGCTGGGGGCCACAGAGGCCAGGAGAGGCAGAGAGAGAGCGGGGTCATCAGGGAGGGGAGGGACACTGGAAGGTCACTGTGCAGGTCCTTGCAGGCTAAGAAAGGGCGTGTGGAGTGGAGATGTCTGCTCAGCAGCTGGATGCAGCGCTGGGGATCTGAAGGGTGGAGGGCCGGTGAGATAAACTTGGAAGCGGATGGCGGATGCATGGAGCAGTCCTGTGAGGCTGGGAGAGCGTGCCGAGGTGGGGAATGCAGCTAGGGAAAGCGATGAAAGAGGAAAGGACTGAGCCCTGGGCACTCTCACACCAAGGGGGATCTGGGGGAAGGGCAAGACCAAGACCCCGGTCTCGGGATGGCGGCAGGGAGCGGATCAGCACCCTGAAGGTGCCCAAGTGAGGCTGGCGTGACAGCACAGGCCACTGGGAGGGGCGACCAGCGGGGGCGCTGCTGGACTGTTAGCCCTGCAGGACCTCAGGCCTGGGGAGACGAGGGGTTGAGCACCTTGCTGAGGTCACGCAGCTCAGAGAGGAGAAGCCGGGACCCCAACTGCTGTCCAGCGGCCGTTCCTTCCCCAAGAGCCCCCAGCACCTCATGTCCCGGTGGCGCCTGGGGGCCCGGGAACTTGGCAGAGGTGGGCTGGTCCTGGCCGGGTGTGGAGGTGAGGCCAGATGGGAGCTGCCTGACAGACAGCAGGAAGTGGGGGCGAGGCTCAGGAAGGGGCTGGGCTGCTGGTGTGGCTTTGGGGTCCCCAGTACCACCTGTGAGCCACAGGTTGCACAGAGCCTGCTGGGAAGAAGAGGGAAGGAGACAGCAAAGGACGCTTGGCAAGGAATGGGGATTCTGAGAGACAGGACCAGGAGAGAGTGGATTCTGAGGGCTAGAACAAGCCCGCACTGAAGGATCAAGCCCAGGGAAGGATCCCCTAGAGTCTGCCAGCTGCGGAGGGTTCTTAAGTGACCAGGCTGCTACAGGATCCCTCTACAGTGATCAAGCCCCTCCCAAACCACAAGGGGTTCATCAGCTCTTTAAAATACTGAAGCATGCCTATAAAGTCAGATACTTGGGAGGCTGAGGCAGGAGGATCACAGGGTCAAAACCAGACTGTACAATTTAGCAAGACCTGTCTCAAAATAAAAGATAATGGCAGACCGCCTGCCTGGCATGCACAAGGCTCTGGATTTAATCCCCACCACTGCAACAACAAACAAATAAAGAATCAAAAGAGCTGGAGATATAACTTAGTGGTAGAGTGCTTGTCTAGCATGCAAAAGGCCCTGGAGTCAATCCCCAGTACTGAGGGGAAAAAAAAAAAAAAAAAAAGACAAGCCACAGAAACCAGACCAAAGCATCAGAGAAACCAAAAAGGAAAAGCAGGTTTATATGCACATACAAGTTGGATAAAAATTAAAATGAGAGTCATTTAACTTGGCAATTAGAAGGTAAGTGGCTATATCCTCAGGCAGCAGTTGTCTTTAGGTGGTGGGATCGTGGGTGGTTTTCTTGTTATTTGTTTGTATTTTCTGAGCTTTCTGTAAGGAACAACTAATGCTTTGCAAGAAGAGGGAAAGAAAAAGATTAGTATGTCGGCAGCATTGGAGGAAGCAATCTCAGTAAAACGTGCTTATGAATCAATTTTTTCCTCTGGTCTCTTTCCAAAATAAAAAAAAAGATAAGCAAAAACAAAACAAGCTCTTAGGTGCAATTGCAATTATAGGACAAAGCAAGGGACAGTCCAGTTGTATGACCAACCATCCTTTGCCTAGGACAGACCAGTTTCCAGGACAGTCTTGCTCCAAACGAAAAGGCCAGTGACCCTAGACTTGGTAATTTGCAAAGATCTCTCCACATCTGGAAGTCTTGATCAAGCCACCCAGCAAGGACGATGGACAGGGTGTGGCCACTCTTCTCTTAGAGGAAACCAAGGCTAAAGCCCAGGGAAACTGCTTTTCCCCTGGCTGGGGGAGTTTACAAAGATGGGAGACTCAAACTGTGTGCCTGTTACATCTATAAGATAAAATTTAATTTTTAAAAAAAGTGGAAATCTAGAATGGCAGAAAACATGTGAGCCAGGAAGGGGTGGGGCTCAAAGGGGAACAGGGGGTGGAAATATTTGACATTTTTATCATGGGCGTGGTTTGGTGGGTAAAAACAACTGTCAAACTCATTGACTGGGACGCTGTCAAGGCACGTGGATTATTGCACTTAAATGACGCCTCAGTGAGAGGAAGAGAAGGCATCTGAGAAAGTGAGGGCCAGCATTACTCCCTGGGGACTGCCAACTGGCCACCTCTGACCGCCTGCCCCTGTACATGGAGTGACTAAAAATAGACAGCATGTGTTTTTTTTTTATTTTAAAGAGAATAAAACAAAACAAAACAAAACAATAAAATGAGATGATTTTGGATTTCAAAACCAAGACAGTAGGAAATCAACCTCAGTTACTTTAATGCACATTGCTATCCTCCAAATGGATACTCAGACCACCGGATGCAGGCATGCACAGTCAGTGAAACAGCACAAGCACTAAGTTGTTTCTTTCTTTCTTTCTTTCTTTCTTGTTTTTTTTTTTTTTTTTTTTTTGGTTCTGGGAATGGAATTTACAACCTTGTGCCTGCCAGGCAGGTGCTTACACAAAATTGTTTCTTTACTTCAGTTGTTATCATTTCAAAAATTCTAGGTTGTGTGGTTTCTAATTTCTTCCATGTCTATGTCTCCTGAATTTGTTCTGGGTGAGACATAAGCATGCAAAATTAATTAAACAATATAAGCACTAAGTTGTCTCTTTTCTTCATTGCTATCATAGCAGAGATTTCAGGTGTGTGGCTTCTAATTTCATCTGTGTCTATGTCTTCTGGACTTGTTCTGGGTGAGCTGGAGGTCTGAGATTGCACCCTGCTCCTTTGTCTCAACATTTTCCTGTGTTCCTCCAAATCAGCTGGTTGCTGAGTCCCAAGTGCTCCTCACACTGGCTGTCCATCCTGTAGTGCAGGGGATTGGGCTAGATACCTGGTTTCTCCAATGTGGGGTTCCTGGGCTGATGGAGAGTGCAGGGCAGCCGCTCATGGATGTTGCCCCAATGGCAGCAGAACCCCAGAGGCACGGCTTCCTCTCCTCCGGTCTGCCTCAGCTGGTTCATGGAGTGGGGAGGGTAGTCTCTTCTCCTCTGGCCCTCAGGGGCAGGGTCATGGAGTGGGCATGGCCTCTTCTCTGGGCTGTTGTGGCAGACTCATGGTGCGGGGTGCAAGTTGTTTCTTTCTAATGAATTGACCATTTCATTTCTGAAATTCTGAACTGGCCAGCAGACCATGGAAGGATACCACTTTAAGCTCCTGCTTGAAACCAGCAGCTTCAGAAAACTGCCAGCCTTGATTCAGGGCCATTACAGTGTGTGTTTAAATTAAAACATTTATTATAGTAAAAGATACATGGCTAGCTGGGCCTGGTGGCACAAGCCTACAATCCCAGCACTTGGGAAGCTGAGGCAGGAGAATTGCTGCAAGTTTGAGGTCAGCCTGGGCTACAAAGTGAGTTCAAGACCAGCATGAACTACATCGTGAAACTCTGTCTCAGAAAACAAAACAACACAGACACATCACCGTTAATTCCCCTCAAAATCTTCCCCCTCACTTCAAAGACACTTATCCCATGGTTCTTACCACTTTCCGAAGCAGTTCTGGAAGTCTACTTTCCTGAGGGTCTTTACAAAGTGTGATCAAAAGTACAGAGAATGCTACTACCAAGTGGCATCTGATGAGAAAGCAGGCTTGTTAAAACACTGTGCTATGTTCTCAACTGCCTTGTTTTGTAAAGGCTGGCACTGTGCAACTTCTGGCTCTTCCCCAAAGTCAAAATGGTCATGAAAGGTAAATATTTTTGAATGGATTCAGGACAACATGGCAAGGCAACTAAAACCATTCAAGGAAGAGGACATTCAGAACTGCTTCAGAAAGTGGCAAGAACGGTGGGATCAGTGTGTGAAGTAAGGGGATGTTTTGAAAGCAGCACGGCAATATGTCTTTCATGGCAATAAATCTTTTAGTTTAAACCTTCCCTGTGCTTTCCGATTACACTGTGTACATCCTCCGGCCTCTCACCCACACCTGTCCTCCACTGCACCCTCCCCGCCGTGGACAGGACACCTTCCCAGGGTGGCCACCTTTCCTGAAGACCAGACCAACTCCCCAGGAGGCTGCCACCTCGCTGAATTGTCCTCTTTGTCCCCAGGACTCCAACCTGTCCGTGTACACAGACAACCCAGACCTCACGCCCTGCTTCCAGAACTCTCTGCTGGCCTGGGTCCCCTGCATCTACCTGTGGGCTGCCCTGCCCTGCTACCTGCTCTACCTGAGGCACCACCATCATGGCTACATCGTCCTCTCCCACCTGTCCAGGCTCAAGACGGTCAGGGCTTGGAGATCCCCTCCTGGTGGGGCTGGCACGCTCCCCACCGCCCGCCCAATGACAGAACTGGGTTCCCCACCTCACCTGCCCTGCGGCCCTGGGCCACGGCTGCCCGACAGCGGTCTGCAGCCAGCCATGACATGTTCCCTGCCTGGGAAAGTTACTTCCTGTTCAGCCCCAACGGAGCTTCCCACCCCAGGGAGCTTCTGCCCAGAACCACTTCTGGACTTGGGTCCAGGTCTAGGCAGGTCTGGTGGCTTCTGATGGCTTCAGGAGCAAAGCCTCCTCCCCAGCAGAGACCATCCTGCCTCTGGGGACGGGAGCTCCAACCTGCGCCCTGTTCACAGGCCCTGGGCGTCCTGCTGTGGTGTGTCTCGTGGGCAGACCTCTTCTACTCCTTCCACGGCATGGTCCACGGCAGAGCCCCTGCCCCCATCTTCTTTGTCACCCCCCTGGTTGTGGGAATCACCATGGTCAGTGTGGGGCCCCGGAAGTGGGTGGGTTGGATCCCATGGGGTGTGGATCGTGATGAGAGATCAGTGGGCTCTGAGGAGAAGGCTGGGCACCCCCAGAAGAGGATGGGGGTAACTCCAGAAGCCATGTGGGGTGGAGAGGCACAGAGGTACATCCAGATGCGTGGGTCCAGCCTCCCTCCCCGCCCCGCACAGGTGCTGGCCACTCTGCTGATACAGTTTGAGCGGCTGCGCGGGGTGCAGTCCTCCGGGGTCCTCATCATCTTCTGGTTCCTGTGCGTGCTCTGTGCCATCGTCCCCTTCCGCTCTAAGATCCTCTCGGCCCTGGCAGAGGTAAGTGTTGGGGGCAGGTCACCTGCAGCGGTGACCTCTGTGCCCACCTTCCCCTCCCCAGCCCCAGGACTGCTCTGTTCAGCACCGCAGTGGGGAGGCAGGCAGGAGGGGTCCCGGGGAACAGCAGGAAATGGGTCAAAGATGCTACACTGTTGGGTACTCTTGGAGATACAGAAGGCACCCCATCCCCAGCCACCATCCCCAGCACTATGTCTGCCTGGGGTGTCCGTGGTCAGTGCCTGTGTCTTGCATGGGCATAAAAAGCCCAGCTTCCCCAGGATCCTGCTGCTGTGTTCTTCCTCAACTCTGGGCCTTCCTTCTGCTCTTGATGGTGAGGGGCTGTGACCCTCATTCTTTCCACATCACCTCTGACCTCCCATGGGATCTTGGCATGGTACTTAACCCTTCACAGCCTCGAGTCCTCATTGCAGAGTTTGCAGGGAATAGCTTTCCCTGGCTGGAGGCTGTGCCCTGGAACACAGGTAGCAAAGCGCAAGTGCTGGCCGACGCCCGGCGCTGGGCAGGTCCTCACCTGGCCACGGTCCCCATGATCCTTGCCCCTTCTTGCAGAATCCTCTAGATGAGGCACCCGAGGCCCCTCAGGGCTGTCTTCCAACCCAGAGAAGCCCAGAAAAGTCTCCCACCCTCGAGAAGGGGCTCCCAGGGCCGGGGCCGCGGGCAGGGCCTCCGAGCCTCCCGATGTCTTCTGCTCTCCCCCAGGGGACCATCTCAGACCCCTTCCGCTTCACCACCTTCTACATCTACTTTGCCCTGGTGCTCTCCGCCCTCGTCCTGTCCTGCTTCAGAGAGAAGTCGCCACTTTTCTCCCCGAAGAGCACAGACCCTGTGAGTTTGTCCTAGAGGGTGTGGGGGTCCACGGAGGGTGTGGGGGGTTCCATAGCTTGCTCCTCGACCCAGCCCATACCAGCCACCCCCACCCTTCCAAAAAGAGAGCCACAGTCTGTAAACTGAGGCTGGGAGCAGGAAGCAGTGAGGCCCTCCCTTCCCCCGCTATGCTTTGAGGGGCTTGGGGACACCGTTGATCCCCCGTCCCATTCTCTTGCCCCTAGAACCCTTGTCCAGAGGCCAGTGCTGGCTTCCTGTCACGCCTGTGGTTCTGGTGGTTCACAAGGTAAGCCGCCTCTTGCTCCAGCCTGGACCACAGGGAGGGAGAGATGCAGGAGAGGAAGGACAGGCCAGAGCCCAGGAACCCGAGGAGGGGGCCTTGCTCGTGTCCCCATCCCAGGGCCACAGCTGGGCAAGATAAGGATGTCAAGGCTGGGGGATGAGTAGAGACACCAGGCCTGGCCCTGCTGTGCTCGTGGGCTGGAAGCCAGCCCTGTATCTGGCAGCCACAGGGACAGGCCCGGGGATGGGAAGGGGCCCTAATTTGTACTGAGCCCTTCTGTCTGGGAGACACTCGCAGCTTGTCATCTCTTCGGCTGCCCCTCGGAGTGGGTCGAGCAGGATAATTGTGTCTGTGACCTGGTGACAACTCATTAACCTCACAGCACTGGGAAACACCTGAGGCCGGGCTGAATCCGGCTCACCCAACAAGGATTTTACCCTGGGGACAGATGGGGCACCTGGGAAGGAGGAAGGAAGGAGGGGACGGCGACCTGCAACCTGTCTCCTGTGGGGACATTGGAGACACCTCCTTTTCTCCAAGCCCCTGAGGAAGACCCTCCCTTTCTGGAGGCCTTGGGGCTCCAGAGACCCTGGCCATGTTTCTGCTGCTAAATTCTGAGCCTGAGAGGGGCTCTCTGTCCCCGCCCCCACCCAGGCTGGCCATCCTCGGCTACCGGCGTCCCCTGGAAGTGCAGGACCTCTGGTCCCTGAACGAGGAGGACTGTTCCCACCGAGTGGTGCAGCGGCTTCTGGAGGCATGGCAGAAACAGGAAAGACAAACAGCAAGGTGAGGTGTTCCCTGGGTCCCCCTCGCTCTGACCACTCAGGACAGCGCTGGCCAGGGCCTGCTGTCCCGGGCTCTGTCCAGGGCATGGTCCTTGGGACTGAGATGAACACATTTAATCTCTCATAGGCCCAGAGTGCCCATTCTATGGTCCCCATGATACACAGGGAGACACTGAGGCACCAGAAGTTTAATGGTGTCCCCATCTGGCAGTGGCAGAGCTGGCCCAGAGGTCCTGCTCCCACCATTGCTCTCCCCTGCCTGAGCTCAGGCCCCCTCCATTCTGTCTCCGATCTGGAGGCCTCTCCAGCTCAGGGGCCTTTGCCCTGGTGGCCTCATGTCCAGGCCCATGAGAGTCTCCCCACCCACACACGCACAGCCCCCAGCTGGGCAGGCAAGGTTGACTCAGCCCAGCGCCCCCTGCTGGTCACTGGATGTTGGAGGCACCAAGGATTTAGGCTCTGTAGCAACATCTCGGCTTCCATTGCTTGGGGCCACTGGGAAGGCCTTCTCCACCCTCACCCTCTTCCACTGCCAGACTAGGCCACTGATTGCCATGTCCCCTTCATGTCCTCCCTGGAGCCACCCCTGCGGAGGCTGGGAGGGCCAGAGGCTCGGGAGAGCAGGGCCGATTGTCTGTCCGCCCCTCGGAAACCCTCCGGTAGCTGCACACAGAGTCACCTGGGAATCCTCATGCTGTCTGTCCCTCTCCCAGTTCCGAGAGCCAAGGGGACAGCTCCCCACGTTCTCTTGCCCCCCTTCCTCAGTGCTAACCCTTGGACTCCCAGGTCTGGTGCCCATTCCTCCCCTGCTCCTTCCTCCCGACCAGGCCCGAAGCTGCAGAAGCTCTTGGGAAGAAAGTCTCCGCGGAGGGTGAGGGGCTGCTGGGGGGCCGGCCCCGGGCCCCGGAGCCCTCCTTCCTGCGGGCCCTGCTGATCACCTTCAGCTCCAGCTTGCTCATCAGCGCCTGCTACAAGCTGATCCAGGACCTGCTCAGCTTCGTCAACCCACAGCTGCTCAGGTCTCTCCATGCAGCCTCCCTGGTGCTGCCCCGAGGGCTGGGCCCTGGGGTGAGGACCAACAGACAGGAGAAGGAACCCTAGCCTGTCCCTGCTTCTTGTGTGGCCCTTAGCAAGTGGCATTGCCTCTGCACCTCAGTTTCCCCATAGACATTCCATGTATATTAGGGGGTGCACACTGTGCAGGAAGCTCAGGTTTCTCCCACACCTTGTCTCCGTCAAACTTATTCCTGGCTTACAAATGCCAAAGCAGCCCCTCAGTGCAGACAGGTGAAGTGTCTTGACCAAGGGCACACAGGAGTCAGATCTGAGTATAGGGGTCTGAATTTCAACTGTGCTGTTCTTTCTGCCACCACTGGGCTGTGTTATTTGCCACACAAGAGTTTGGACTCCAAGGACAGGGTGGTGAGGAAAACTGCCACGCAGCTGAGACCCCAGCCCCTGGCCTGCCCTGTACATATTCATTCATTCATTCATGCATGCATTCATGCATTTGGCATTTACTAAGCCCCCAGGGACAAGAATGCTGCCAGACACCAGGGATCAGAGATAATAAGACTCAGTCTTTAGGTCTCGTGGGAGAAACCAAGCAGAATTCAAATAGAATACAGTGGGGGAAGGTGCAGCCAGGGTCTGGAAAACCCCAGGAAGGCCGGAAAGGCAGCCCAGGACAGCAGGCGCCCTTGCCAGCTCAGGAGCTTACCAGGTTGGGAAGCACAGGTAGGAAGGTATAGGAGCAGGGAAAGGGCAGATGTAGTATGACTCAGGACTCTTGGGAACCTCACCCGCTTTGGAGCAAAGGGCAGGAAGCAAAGGGAGCACTAAGGCTGACCTGGCAGGAAGGGAGGGCAGGCAAGGGCAGCTGGTTTGAATTTCAGAAGGAAGGCACCGCCAGCGATGTGGGAAGGGCAGGGTTGGGCCACTAGGTGGACATGGGCAAGCAGGCCAGGCGGGACTGGGTTTCAGAAGCTAATAGGACGATGGGTGTGTGCCAGGGGTGCGGGGAGTCACAGGCAAGCTGGGCTCGGCCTAGGTTCCTGGAGGACATTAAACCTTTTTTCACTGGATGATGAGCTCAAGAGGAGAAGGGGACAGAAGCTGGGCATGGGATAAGGGGTGAGTTGAGTCCTGGCCATGTAGGGCCAGCGGGGTTGGTGAGCCCAGATTCCCAGCTAGCTGGAGAGCGTGTCAGCAGAGCCAGTACCTGAGTCTCGCCCTCAGCTCTCCTGAAGAGCCCGTGGAAGGAGGCAGGAGGAGCCCAGCAGATCCCAGAGACCTTGGCTGGTACGAGGAGAGCCCAGGTGGCCTCGAGGGGCCAGAAGCTAGGCACAGAAACTGGGGCATGTGGCAGAGCGCAGGTTCCAGTGAGGAAAGCTGGCCCTCGAACTAGACCCTGCAGAAGGTGATGAGGACCTAGTTAGTGGCTGCTGAGGATGAGGGCCAGCTTAGGAGGGAAGGGGACCGCCTGCAGTGTGGCCAGGGATGTGGAGGCCAGAAAGCTGATGTAAAGAGAGATGTGTAGTTTGAAGAGCTGTCCCAATACATTAGCACCAGCCAGTGGTTTAAAGCAACAGAAATGCATTCCCAAAATTCTAGAAGCCACAGGTCCAAAACTAAGTGTGGGCTGGGCTGGGTCTCCCTGGAGGGTGTGGATGAGGCCCTGTCGCATGCCTTTCCCCAGATGTCCACTGTTGCCAGCAGTCCTGGTGTTCGTACCCTGTAATGATACGAACCCTCCCTGCCACCTCTGCCTCTGTCGTCACACAGCCTTCTCTGTGCTTGTAGACGCCCACTCCCATATGACCTCATCTTTACTTAGTTACAACTGCCAGGCCCTGTGACCACATTTGTAGGTAGCTGGGTCAGGTCCTGAGTGTTTTGGGGGACACACTCAACCCCTGGAGAAGGGGAGACCTGCCTCTGGGATGACTGGAGGGCTCCATGTGCCCAAGGTTTGCCCCGCTGTGGAGAGAGCCGCCTGGGGAGGGGAGGTTATTAAGAATCGCACACCCCGGTCCTGTCCCTGTGGAGGTGGTTGGGATCCAGGGCTCGGGAGGCAGGATCGGGCTTGCAATGCTGGAGGGACACCCCTTCTTCCAAGGCAGAAGCAAAGGGTGTGGGCCGGTGTATGGAGGGAAGTTTGTGGGTGACAAGGGTAAATGGGAAGTCTGGTGAGGCGGGGCATATAGCTCAGTGGCAACGCCTGCCTGGCAAGCACAAGGTCCTGAGTTTGATTCCCAGTACCACCCCCCTCCCAAACTGGAAGACTGGGAGCTGCCGAGAAGGGCAGGGTAAGGGAATGGGTCAGAAGGTAGGAGCAGGAAGAAGAAGGCCAGGAAGAGGAGGTGGACGCAGGCCCAGAAGGGGTCAAGAGGATGGGTTTGAGGAGTAAGAGTCCATGCGGCCCCATGACGTCCTCCAGAACCTTCTGCAGCTCAGGAAGGCCTACTCTAACAATTTGGCATTGCTTCCTGCCTCATGGTTCAAGGAGGTGACAGGTGGCCAGGCGTGTTGGCATACACCTATGATCCCAGCATTCTGGGAGACTGAGGTAGGAAAATTGCAAGTTCAAGTCCCACCCGGGCAGCTTAGCAAGATCCTGTCTCAAAGTAAAGAAAAAATACTTTTAGAAAGCTGGGGATGTAGCTTCATGAGAAGGTCTTGGTTTCAATCCCCAGTTCTGCGAAAAAAAACAAGACAGGAGAGACGGGGCAGGACTGGTAATGGGAGTGACCGAGGGCCAGGCAGTGGGGCCCATGGGTAGAGGGAAGGGGACCCTGAGATCTGATGTCCTGGCCCGGGTTGGGGGATCAGTGAGGGAGTGGGGAAGGCCTGGGGCGCCCATCCTCATGCCTCCCCCCCACCCCGCAGCATGCTGATCCAGTTTATTTCCAACCCCGAGGCCCCCTCCTGGTGGGGCTTCCTGCTGGCCGGGCTGATGTTCGTCAGTGCCATAGTGCAGACCCTCATTCTGCACCAGTATTACCACTGCATCTTCGTGTCGGCCCTGAGGGTCCGCACGGCAGTCATCGGCGTCATCTACAGGAAGGTGAGTGGGAGCTGGGCGCTGCGCTGAGGTTTCCCCGGGGCGGTTCAGGACAGGCTCATGGGCCTGGTCCACCCTGTGCTGTCCCCTGCAGGCACTGGTCATTACCAACTCAGTCAGACGGGAGTCCACAGTGGGAGAAATGGTCAACCTCATGTCAGTGGACGCTCAGCGCTTCATGGACGTCTTCCCCTTCCTCCACCTGATGTGGTCAGCCCCGCTGCAGGTCATCCTGGCCATCTACTTCCTCTGGCAGGTGACTCTTCAGCCTTGACCCAGCTCTCCTGCAGCAGAAGGGACAAGAGGGGGTCAGTCTGGGTCGTGCACACGAGCGCGGAGCCGCGCCTGCCTTGCCGTGACCCCGCCTCCCAAAGCTGGGGGCCGTGGGACTTGGGGGCAGCACATGTGTGGCTCCATTGTCTGCCTGTTTGCCTTGGCCTTCTGCTGTGTCCTGACAGGCTTCTAGGTCTGCTGTCTGTCATCATTATCCAATGGCTGCTGCCCCTGCCGATGTCACAGTCATTCTGGTTTTCTGTCCTGACGTCTTCGCCTCCTGTCTGTCATGTTTCAGATCTCTGTCAGGTCCTGCATGTCGAGTTGGCTTATTTGTCCATTGGTCTGATTGACTTCCCTGTGCCTCCTCAGGTCCTGGGTCCCTCTGTCCTGGCTGGCGTGGTGCTCATGGTCTTGCTGATCCCACTCAATAGTGCCGTGGCCGTGAAGATGCGCGCGTACCAGGTAGGTGCTGTCAGAGGCTCCTGCATATGGCCAGGTGCCTGGGGGCCTCTTCACTTCCTGACTTCTGAGGATGGGCGCCCACAAGCCACTTGGATAAACCTTAGCTCCCACTACCCTCCCCATACACCAAGGCCTGGGAGATTACCACAGTCCGGAGTGCGGCAGTGCTGGGACTTGAACCTGGGTCCTAATGAGAACTTTCCCTACTATGCTGTGCACAGATTGGCATAGATGGCCAGTTATGTAGTCCACATTCAAACATTTACAGAAGTCCTGGGAAGCTTCCCACTGCATGTAGAATAAAAGGTCAGCACCCTAAGACCACCCACCGGGCTCCCTCCGACCTTGTAAGTCCTCATCCCCTTGGTATAGTCGAGTTTGAGCTAAGTTGGCCTTCTTTCTTGTTCTGTGCACCTCTGTGCTTTGTTCTGTTGAGACAGGGCGTTACTATATAGTTCAGGCTGGCCCTGAACTCACCGTGGAGCTTAGGTTGGCCTCCAACTCATGGTGATCTTCCTGCCTAGGCCAAGGGCTGGGATTACAGGCGTGCGCCATCACAGTTCTGTGTTCCCCTGGGCCACCACTCACATGGTCCCCTCTGTCTAACACTCGTCACCCCTGCGGGGGCCTAACTCCTTTCTCCCTCACCTTGACATACGCTGGCTTCCTTGAGAGGTGCCCCCCCCCACCCCAACCCACCCCATTGCTCTTGCATCGCACCCTCTTATTTCCCTGCAGGGTACACACCATAATTTGTGATTAGGCATTTATTTGGGTAAATATTTCTCATTACCTGCGTCAGCTGTGTGAGGCAGAGTGGGCACTCAGTACGCAGGGTTGAATGGATAAATTAATGTGAGGCCCTGCCCTCGAGGTAGGGGCTGAAGGAATGTAGACAGGAGTGATCCAGTCCCTCAGGAAGCTCATGATCTAACTGGTGACACAGATAGGGACGGCAATAGGAACTGAGGAAAGCACAGTGTGCTTTAGGAACCCAGGTGAGGGGACGGAGGATGCCGCCTAGGACGGTCAGCAGTGGTTACACTGAGAGTGGAACCGTACTTCCCAGGCAGAGGATGCAGGGAGGAAGAGATGGGGATGGGCACCTTCGCCCTAGCAGGGAGGTGGAAGCAGCAGGAGGATGGCGTGAAGCCATGGCTGCAACACACGAAGATGTGGTGAAAGAGCTCAGGGGAGGGGACTGGATGTGTCACTGCCACTCGCTGCACTGTACAGGTGCAGCAGATGAACTTGAAGGACTCACGCATCAAACTGATGACGGAGATCTTGGGAGGCATCAAGGTGCTGAAGCTGTACGCCTGGGAGCCCAGCTTCCTGGAGCAGGTGGAGAGCATCAGGCAGAGAGAGCTCCAGCTGCTGCGCAAGGGCGCCTACCTCCAAGCCATCTCCACCTTCATCTGGGTCTGCACCCCCTTCCTGGTGAGCCTGCTGCTGGGCCTGGGCTCCTGCCTCCTGCTTGGCCAGCCTGGGCCCCCCCTGACACCCACTCCCACACTCCCCAGGTGACCCTGATCACCCTCGGGGTGTATGTGTGCGTGGACCAGGACAACGTGCTGGACGCCGAGAAGGCCTTTGTGTCCGTGGCCTTGTTCAATATCTTAAAGACTCCCCTCACCATGCTGCCCCAGCTAATCAGTGGCCTGACCCAGGTAACCCGGGCAGGGCTGGGCGTCTGCTCGAGTTAGAGCAGGGGCTGAAGTGGAGAAAGGCTCGCTTAGGGTTGGGGTAATGAGCGAGGGTTCCTGGAGTCAGATGAGGCTAAGGGGGTTGTTAGGAAACAGCCTCTGAATTCCAACTGGGAACTTATCTTTGAGAAGAGGGAGCTGTGGAAGGCTTGGCCATGGGAGGGGGCCCCACAGCAGTGAGTGGGGCGTAGGGGACCATGACCCTGCTTAGCCCAGGAAGCTGGGGACCAAGCAAGGGCAGCAGGGGTGGGGGATGGGAGAAGCAGCCTCTGGTGCTGACTGACCTCTCCCGCAGGCCAGCGTGTCTGTGAAACGGGTTCAGCATTTCTTGAGCCAGGATGAACTTGACCCCCAGTGTGTGGAGAGAAAGACCATCTCCCCAGGTCTGGAAATCACCACCTAGGCTGTCCTCACCCGACCTCACACCGGAGCAGCCTCTGTTCCGAGCTTCCTCCTCCCTCTCCCCGATCCTCGCCTGCCCCTGCCGTCACTCTGCCCTCCCCCCAGGGACCCTGCCCCTCTCCTTGTCCCTCCCCCCACACCTGCTCCCCCACCCCTGGGCTCCCTGACCCTGTGCACTTGGTCCTCACAGGCCACGCCATCACCATTCACAGTGGCACCTTCACCTGGGCACAGGACCTGCCCCCTACCCTGTACAGGTACCCACCAAGGGCAGGAGGTCAGGTCAACCGCAACACCCTGTCTTCCCATCCACCGGCACTGCAGGAAGGGAAGGGCCCCCTCTTGCCAGGGAGGGTGGAAGGGTCGGGTCTGCCTGGCATAGCCTGGGGACCAAATGGGATCCCAGCCCCTGACCAGGGTTCCTCGCTCCCAGTCTCGATATCCAGATCCAGAAAGGGGCTCTCGTGGCCGTGGTGGGGCCCGTGGGCTGTGGGAAGTCCTCACTGGTGTCTGCTCTGCTGGGAGAGATGGAGAAGCTAGAAGGCACGGTGTCTGTGAAGGTGAGAGGCCAGGGGCTCCCTGGAAGGGTGTGAGGTTGGTCAGGCCATGGGCAAGCCCCAAAGGGACCTTCTTTTGTGGCCAGGGTTCCGTGGCCTATGTACCCCAGCAGGCGTGGATCCAGAATGCCACGCTTCAGGAAAATGTGCTGTTCGGCCAAGCCATGAACCCTAAGCGCTACCAGCAGGCTCTGGAGGCCTGTGCCCTGCTAGCTGACTTGGAGATGCTGCCTGGTGGTGACCAGACGGAGATTGGAGAGAAGGTACGGGTCCTGAGGAGCTGGCACACACCTCCGCCTGGCCCAGGTGCACACATTCATTCATTCTCCACACAGTCATGTGACATCGTGCCCAGCTCTGTGCTGGGCCCTGGGGAAGCAGGTCTATGACCAGGGGAGGCCGACTCATGGTTAGGTAGAGCTGTAGAGTTCCCCGGAGCCAGGCCAATGGCCTGTGCAGGGTATGGGCAGGACGCTGAGGGGGAACCTGCATGAGGAAAGGCATCATAGCAGCTGAATCTTAACAACTGAAGAAGAAACACTCATCATCCATCCATCCATCCATCCACCCACCCACCCATCCATCCATCCATCCGACTTTTATGAAGCACCTCCTATAAGCCAAACAATATTGCACAGTAGTGAATTCAAGAGCCTAAAATCTCTGTCTTGAAATACCTTACATTCCACTGGGGAAGAGGCACAATTAGCCAGATGAGTAAAGTACATCACACATGAGGTAACGCTGCAGGGAAAAATTAAGCAAGGCAGGAACCCAGGAAAATGTGCAGGGCTGGGCTGTTAGAGTAGCTCGGGAAAGCCACACTGAGAGAGGGAGACCTGAACAAAAGAGGGATCAAGCCCCCTTGTAGGAACAACAGGGCCTTGTATAGGACCACAGAGTCCTGTGCAGGGCCTCGGAGCCCTGTGTGGGACCATGAAGCCCCATCTGAGGGTCACAGAGACCCCTATGGGGACGATGGAGCCCTGTTCGAGGTAACAGAGCCCTGGCTGGTGCCATGGATGTATATCTAGGGGCATCCAAGACTGAGAAGGAAGCTCAAAGTCTCAAGTAGGAGAGTGGCCTGAAGGGACGGGCATTAGACCAGCAAGGAGGCCAGGACGGCAGGAGCAGAGTGAGCAAGGGGCCAGGAAGGGAAAATGAGCCCAAAAGGGTAGTAACCGGACAGCCAAGTCATTCAGGGCCTTGCCGGCCACTTGAAGTGGTAGCGGAGACTGACAGAAGGCCTTTGGGAGGCCTGGACTGCATGAGTATTCCCACGCTCTGTCTGCCTGGAGGCAAGAAAACGGGAAAGAGTACCAGGTGAGGCAGAGCCA
>RJWM01001472.1:139133-154992 GCA_004363535.1 Dasyprocta punctata | reverse complement strand
GTAATCCCAATTAAAATTCCAATAGCATACTTCACAGAATTACAGAAAATAATCCTAAAATTCATCTGGAACCAGGAAAGACCTAGAATAGCAAAGGTTATCCTGGGCAACAAAGACAAGACAGGGGAATCACAATTCCTGACTTGAAATTATATTATAAAGCTACTGTGATAAAAACAGTGCTGTACTGGCAAAAAAACAGACTCGAAGATCAATGGAATAGATTAGAAGATGTAGAAACAACTGCAGACACACTAACCTACCTTATCTTTGACAAAAGTGCCAAACACATTCATTGGAAAAAAGATAGCCTCTTTAATAGATGATGATGGAAAAACGGCTTTCCACATGCCAAATATTAAAATTAGACCCATATCTTTCACCATGTACTAAGATAAAATCTGAATGGATTAAAGAACTCAATATTAAAACAGAAACATTAAATTTGCTGGAAGGTAGAATAGGTAAAACTCTTTACTGGGGATCAAACTCAGAACCTCGCACCTGCCAGACAGGCACTTAAGCCACTGAGCCAAACTCCTGTCCCTAGTTCTTTGAGGCAGGGTCGCACTATGTAGCTCAGGCCAGCCTTGCACTCGCATTGTAGCCTGAGCTGGCCTCGAACTCACAACGCTCCTCCTACCTCAGCCTCCTGAGTGCTGGGATTAAAGGCATGCACTACCACGCCTGGCTGAGTAGGTAAAACTCTTGAAGACATTGATGTAGGCAAAGACTTTATGAATAAAAGCCAGATTGCACAGGAACTATCACAAAGAATCAACAAATGGGATCTCATCCTACTGAAAAGCTATTGCACAGCAAGAGAAACCACCAGTAGAGTGAAGAGACCACCCATAATGTGGGTGAAAATGTCTTCCAGCTGTCCCTCAGATAAAGGATTATTATCAAAAACATATAAAGAACTCAAAAAAAATCAGTCCTCCCAGATCTAAAGACCCAATCCACAAATGGGCATCTGAGATGAACACACAGTTTTCAGATGAAGAAGAACAGCAAATAAATATGTGAAAAAATGTTCAACAGCACTGGTCATTTGAGAAATTCAAATTAAAACAACACTGAGAATCCACCTCACCCCAGAAAGAATGGCTAGTATTAAGAAGTCAATCAATAACAAGTGCTAGAGGGGATGTGGCGGAAAAGGAACCCTTTTTCACTGTTGAAGGGAATTCAGGCTGGTGCAACCACTGTGGGAGTCAGTGTGGAGATTCCTCAAAAAGCTAGGATTTGAGGTTCCATTTGACCCACCTATTCCCCTTCTGGGTATCTTCCCAAAAGAATTAAAAGCATTATAGTATAGCAATATATGTAAACCTATGTTTACAGCAGCGCAGTTCATAATAGCCAGATCTTGGAAACAACCGAAATGCCCAATGACTGAGAAATGGACAAAAAAAGATGTGGTATTTCTATATAATGGAACGCTACTCAGCTATAAAGAACGATAAACTGGACACTTTATACTTAAATGGATGTGCCTTGAGAACATACTTATCAGTGAATAAATAAGTCACACATGTGTAAACATCATGTTGTTTCTCTTGTGTAACAAACTGAAAGAAAAACTATGTATATGTTTATGTGTATGTACATAAAAAATAGTTAAGATAGTTTAAAAAGCAAAAAGCACAATGGCCTCCTTTGTCATCCACATGGCCTGTCCAGAAGTAAGCTTAATGCCTCCCTTCACTGAAAGAAAAAAAAAAAAAAAGAATTCTGCTGAGATTTTAATAGATATTGAAGAGAATCTATAGACAAGTTCAGGGAGAAAACGTGTTTTAATATTTGTCCAATTCACATACATAGTCTCTCTTCACTTATTTAGGTTGCATTTGAGTACTTTTGATCAGTTTTTATAGTTTTAGGATACAGATAATGAATGTATTTTGGCAGATTTATACAGTAATGTTACTTTAAGCTTTTTCGTGATGTTGTAACTTGTGCCTTTACAATTTTACTTTTGAATTGTTCATTGCTTGTATATAGGCCAACACTAGATTTCTGAATGTGGCTTTGTGACCTTGTACCATGACCTTACTAAATCTGCTTGTCTGTTCTATTGATTTTTATGTAGATTCTTTGTAAATAAAAAATAAAATAAAATAAAACAGAGCCCATCTATCAAAAGTGATGATAAAAAAATCACTTCACAGAAAATGTTTCAGGAAAACAGCTAAGTGCTCCAAGACTATAGCCCAGTGGTACTCACTCAGAGGCGGTTCTGCCCGAGGACTTTGGCAATTATTGGAAATGCTGATTTTTAGAACTGGAGAAGTTACTAATGGCATACAGTGAGAAAAGATGATAGATAATTCTAATTTGATGTCTAAAGATATGTTAAATAGTTGCTATAAAATGAAATAAGAAAATGGATCTATATAATTTCACTTTTAAAAGGGAGAACGAGAATGTCGATACTGTAGTGCAAAAGCAGCACAATATAGTGCATAATAGCTAAATCTTAGAAGTAGCTGGTATGCACATAAACAGATGAATGGTGTGGTGGTTTGTGGCTAGATGTCATTCCAAAGCCTCATGCTACCTTAGGCTCCTTGGAGGTGACTGAATCTAGAGTATATGATCCTGGGATTAAGGATACATGATTGCTAATCAGTCCACTGCCCTAATCACAGCAGTTCAGATACTATATATGAAGGATGGAAAGAGTCTTGTCCCCTCTGCTTGTTGCTTTGTACTTTCTGCCTACCATTATTGTCTTCCTCTGCCAAGTCACTCTACCTTGGAGCCAACTAATTATGGACTGAAACCTCTAAAAACTGTGAGCTAAATAAACCTTTGCTTTTTTAACTTTTGGTGTTTAATATTTTGTCTCAGCAAAGAGAAAAGTAAGACAAAAGAGTAAAGAAAGTGATGTGTTAATGGAGTACTACTCTGTCACGAAGAAGGATAAACGAGTCATTTTTAGGAAACTGATGCACCTCGAGACTATATTGTTAGGTGAAATGAATCAGAAGCATGAGCCTAAATTCTGCATTGTTTCTTCTATAAGAAAGAAAAACAAGACAGATCATAGGACATAAGGAGATAGACTTTTTGCAAATAGGAAATAGACCAAGAAATGGGGGGATGCAGAAGGGTAGAGAGGGGAAAAGGATGAAAAATCATCACTTGTGCTGACTCCCCAGGAGGAATATAATCATTGCGTACTACAAATATACTAATAAAAATAAAAATGTTTTAAAGTATATTACACACAGTGTCTATGCGTTGAGCTTTAGGAAGGGTAACTGTATATTGTCTGAAAGTTAATAAACAATGCAAAGTTTTAGAAAAGCACACTTATGTACAAAAATACAGAAATTTAGCAACAGAGATTCTCCATAAAACACAGGAAGTTCTTACCTTTGACTCCTATATTTACTGTCTCAGCTTCCTATTGCTTCTGTAACAAACTACTACAAATTCAGTGGCTTCAAACTTTAAACCACAAATTTTCATCTTACAGTTTTAGAGATCAGAGGTTTAATACAGGTCTCGTTAAGTTACAGTCCTTTCTAGGGCTCTAGTGATGATACTGCTTTCTTTGATACTCTTTTCTTTCTTTCTAGCTTCTAGATACGTCCACATTTTTTGGACTCTGCCCCCTTCCCATCATAAAAGATGAATGAACAATGGCTAGATGCCTTTTTTCAGGATGCCAATTCTCTGCTTCTCACTCTTCCTGCTCCTCTTCTCTTACATGGCATGTTTCCCCCAAAGAATCATTGTTAAAGTCTAATCTCCCAATGTAATAATACATGAACATGGAACTCTTGAAGATAATTAGATCATAACAGTGACGCCTTCATGAATAGGAAGCTTGGCTAATCTTCTATCACAGGAGGTTAAAAATGAGAATTAAGACATCTGCAAACCAGTAAAGGCAGTCCTCACCAAACAGAAGATCCATTGGCACCTTGATCCTGAACTTTTCACTTTCCAGGATCATGAGAAATAAATGCTTGGTGTTTAAACCACCCAGTCTATGGAATTTATAACATCAGCCCAATTTGCTAAACACTATGTGAGAACCCTTGTGGTTCTGTTAGTCTCAACAAAATAATTCTTACAATGTTAAGATCAGCCCCTTGCCATATTAACATAAAATATGTAAACACAATGGACGGTCTAAATAAAATATGTAGACACCACATTGACTAAAAGAGCAATTTACTAATAACTAAATACAGTTTATTAAGCTGTGTTAGAGAATTAAGCTTTGGAATCTAAAAGGGAATAATTACATTAGGCATTTGAACAAAAATAGAAAGTAAAATACTGATGAATTTTGTAGAAATTCTTTTTTGGTCTTTTTCATTAGTATATATTTGCAGTACACAATGATCACATTTATCATGAAAGACTAGTATGCACACTTAACCCATTTTAATTCTTGTTTTTGTCTCCTACCCCTACAAACCCTTCCTGCTTTTTCCAACTCTTGGTCCTCTTCCCATTTACAAAGGCTCTACTTCAATTTTTTTCCCAATTCTTTTTTTATCCATCCCCATTCCCACCATTCCCTCTCCAAAATCTTGTAAAAGAATAATTTCTGAATATGGTCAAACTTTTGGAATGCTTTCAAAAGAAATGAAATTGTAGTACATGAAAGAAGGAATTACAGGACAGCATTATAGTAGGAAATACCTATTTAATTTATTGTTATTGTAAGATTAAATATGTGATACCCTTTTTGGTATGTCTCAAAAATCATTCAGAAACTCCCATTCTCCAACTGTAAAAATACTATTATTTTTCAAAACTCTTCTAGAAACATTCCTCTTTTCCCCACTGGGAAGTGTTATGGAAGAGTGGTTCAATGCTGACAGTGTCATAGGTGACCCTTCTTGGTGATAAGGAAATCAGAAATGATATTTCAAACATACTGAGAAACTCAGGATCACTGACACCAATAATAATGTTGATAATTTTCTAAAGAATAAAACTGCTTTAGTTTTTGATCCTCTTATCAGCATAATATATACTTTGTAGAAAGAGAAAATTCATAATTGTTTCACACAGTTTTCTGTGTTTTAAGAGAAAACAGAAAGCAACATAAAGGCAGATTGATACTGCATTTTTAGGAAAGCAAAACATTTTCATCATAGTCTTTCTACACCAGTAACTTTGTTTTGAGAATATCACCAATACCAATTCACACAATGATGTTTCTAAATGGATTAAAAGCCTACTCAACTTTTCCTCTTTAATAAATCAAGGAAATACACATGCATTTAAAAATGATTTAGATTCCAAAATAATAAAATAATAATTACAAATATAATAATAACTTTCAGCATTTAAGGAGTTTTCCTTTACTCAAATCATTAATACAATTCTAAAAAACAGCTATGAAAGCCAAGTACATTATGTACATGAATTTCAATAGTTTAAAGTTAAAAAACAGGAGATATTACATGGCATAAATAACTGTCAACTGAGTTTTACTAAAAAATAAGAGGTATAAAATGTTCATGGCTGAAAATGAATACCATGCCACATAACTTAGAAATCCTTTAAGTATATGTCCCTTCTTGGGTCAAATGCATTTTGAGGTCCTGAAGAACAAAGAACACATCAATACTGTTGTAACTCACCACAATGTCTAACAGTTACATGATCTTTGTAGGTAATCTTGCTTTTGTTTACTGCATTCTACAGTACTATCGACATTATCAAATATAAAAAAGAATTACACAGAACTCTAATACAATTTTTTTTTTAATTTTGGAGTTCAGTATACTACAAGTTTCAAGTTATGCTTCCCAACTTTACTTACAATACTGGGCCAATTAAACATCCTTGGCCCAGAAAATTGAATACTGGATCCATCACTAGACAGTAGGAACACATGGAGCCTTTATTAGGCATTCCATGAAGAATATAACCTTCTGTAGTACAAAATAATTTGGGCTAATAATCTATTTATGTCACATTTTAATTATCTGTTAGTGGACATCAAGGTTGACTCATGTCTTGGCGACTGTGAATAGTATTGAAATAAACATCTGATTATAGATAACTCTTTGACAGACAGATCTCATTTCTTTTGGATATATACCCAGTATTGGGACTGCTGGATCACATGGAAGTTCTATTTTTAATTGTTTAATAATAACATTTTATTTAAAATATGTAGATCACATAAGTAGACTATGTAAAAAAATAATTTTTAAAAAAATTGTAGGTACACTTAAAGTCTTTGGGAACATTAAAAATCTCTGGCATTTATTCTCAAAGTTTGCAAGAAAATGAATTGTCTTTGGATGGCAATGGAAAATTTCACTCACAGGTACAACTGTATGTGACTAATAGCTTTACAATACTAACCAGCATTGCAATAATCAAAAAAAGAAACTCCCATGGCATTAATTCACATAGTATAACTTATTGATACAGCCTTCTCCAATATCTCTTACTTTTTAACATAAAATCTACTATACTCTTCTTCAATTAGGAAAATATTTATTAAAAACCCCTCTGTATATAAAGAATAGGCATTTATGGTTCTCAGAAGCTGGACTGCATGAAGATACTACAGTAACTATGCTGTGTTCACTGTTCCTTCCTTCTGAGTATGACTCAGCCATCTTGTTGTGGGGAAGTGATACACCTGAGAAACTTCCTTAATTTAGTTCTTTTCATATGAAAATTCTAAAAGATTTGCTAATGGTTATTATCTACAGTAGCTGAGTAAATGGAAGCAGTGAACAATGGGAAAATATAACTGTTCTATAGATGGATTATAAAGGAATAGAATCTTCTTTAAAAATTCAGTAAAACACCAGATATCCTGTTTCAGTATGAACCCATACTCCATCATCTCGTCAGACTTTCTCCTTTCTAGTCACTTTGCCATTAGATTAATAATGACCTTGCCCACCTATTTAGATATGTATAATCATTGCATTTCCATTTTTAAAGAAATTAAGGATACTCTAATATACTACCTGTGGAGGACAGGAGAAATAGAAAATCTTCAGACTGTAGATCAATGGAAAAGGAAATCAAAGAACCTGCTACTATGGTTGGGGAAATATAACATCTAGGAAAGCAAGCCTACAACAAAATAACTTTAGATAGAAGACTCTGAAGAGACCAGATGATGAGTTGAATACAAGAGGTGAAAAGGTACAGCTAAAAATGGGAGACGCAGGTTGACTCCTTCTAAATACAATATAATACTCTTTAATAAAATCTCATACCTGGCCAATCATTCAAATCATTTTAGGAGATTATAAATATCAATACCCATTGTATGTTCCCTGGAGATTTATCAGATATGGCTCAGATTTCAAGAATCAACAGTATTTTTAAAAGATTCTACGGTGAATTTGAAAGTATAGATGTTTTCAAAAATCAAATCCTTCCACAAGGCCAGTATCTGCAGAGTACATCCAGCTATGGAAACAACAGTGCTTTGCTAGGTCCTTTCCACTAATATGAGAGAAGAAACTAAAATGAGTCTGAGGAAGGATGGGACATCCTGAGATCAGCAGTCACAATCAGATTGTTTCCTGGTGTCAATATATCTGTGTGGTTTGCATATTGAGATTTTATGATGTTACTTATCCCTCAGGTTTGCTCCCCGCTTTTGTCCTGGTTTGAACCACTGGTGAGCCTAAATGCAGCCCATGTGAAATACCACTCTTTATGGGCAGCTTTAGACAGTTGTGTAATTTGGCCACATTGATGAAGTTGTTTTTACCTTTACCATCTACTCATACTGACCTCATAAATCCATCAAGTGCATGAGAGAAGTTAGAACCAAGGCTTGCCCCATGTGCCTCACAATCACCTCATACTCTTTTTCACAGGACATCCAGCTCTCATTCATGCGGACACCAATAATTCACAAATTTGCTAACCATCTCACTATATATCAATGGTACTGAAGAACGATGCTTTCTCCTAAAACAAAAACACCAATTCCTTTATTTATATGCATATTCCCAGTGTGTGTAACTTACTGATTAGAATTCCCATGTGCAGGCGATAGGAATCTGCATCATAAAACTATGTTGTATAGATAATTTATATGCCCACTAAAGTTTGAGAATTGGTGAAAACTACAGTGGTAGTGAAATTAATTAAATAATTGCTTACTGCATTAAGTCATTCCACATATAACGATTAATTTTTTGTATGTGTGAGATATCTGATAGGCTCTGAGATTATAAAATGATTTGAAAAGAATACACTATTATATTCAAATGGTGAAGACAGACAAATGAGTAGATGATTGAAATAGAATGACAGGTGCTCTCACAAACAAGCACAGGGTCCTCTAAGCACATGGAAGGATTGACTCCTGATGATTCTAGAAAGTTGCTAGACAGCCATGTATTTTTATAGCGTGACTGTGCCTTCTTAGAATGCCAACTGCCTGACTTTTACTCAATACAATAAAACTACCAGTAATGATTATAATAACAGTTCTTTTAAATTTGTCAAATGATCCCAAGGTAAGCCTCATTATTGCCCAACCCTTTTACATTAAGATATTTTAAAACAGCATAAATTTGAGTTTTTGATAATAGACATTCCTTCTGAAGTCAGATAGAATCTCAGTATTGGTTTGATTTGCATTTCTCTAAAGGTCAAAGATGCCAAACAACTCTTCTAATATTAATGAGCCATTTGTACTTTTTTGAGAAATGTGTATTCATTTCTACTGTTCATTTTTAGATAGATCTTTTGTTTTGGGAATCTAAATTTTTTAGTTCATTGTATATTCTAAACATTATTACTCTGTCAAAGAAGAAGATGGAAAAATTTCTCATTCTATAGATTGTCTCTTCACTCTATCATTTCCTTTGCTGCGCAAAAACTTTTCAGTTTGATATATTATTATTTTCTGATTCTTGGAATTAGTTCTTATGCAATTTCGATTGTTCAGAAATTCTTTGCCTATGCTTACATTTTCAAGTGTTTATTTTATTTTCCAGCAGACTCAGTGTTTTTGTTTTTATAGCTAGATCTTTAACCCATTTTTACTTGATTTTAGTATAGTGTGAGAAATATCAATCTAGATTCATTCCTCTGCACATGATGTCCAAGCACCATTTGTCAGAGAGGTTACCCTTTCTTAAGCACCAGCTTTTAGGCTCTGTGTCAAAAATCAGATGACTAGAGGTTCATGGAGCTATTTCTAATAAAATGCTGGCAGGGATGTGGTGGGTGGAGGAAATCTTTTACACAGTTGATGGGGATGTAAACTAGCACTATCACTATGAAAATCAGTATTGAGAATCCTCAAAAAACTTAAAATAGAAATTTCATCTGACCCAGCTCTACCTCTCCTAGCTATCTTCTCCAAAAGAGCTAAAGTCCATCATATTACAGTGACATATGCAATTAATTCTTAATTATGAAATTTTGTATCACTTCTATCTTTTGCTTTGTTTTTTAAAATTAAAAAAAAGAGCTTAATTATGGAAACAGCCCACATCAGTGGTGGTAAATCTATGGCACACATGTTACTTGTTTTTCTTTTAAGATAGAAGATGTTAATGTATGAGTTGTATTTTTCTAAATTAAGACCTCAGTATTCAAGTTTAATTAGGGTTTGGTGATAAGTAAGTGGCTTTTGGGTTACAGTTTGGGCATTCATCTCTATGTCTCTAGAAGGTTCACCATCCATGGCCCAGATGCTCACCAATATACGATAGAGTAAATATGATATATATGTATATGTGTGTGTATACATGTGTACATATATACTATATATATGGCTGTGTGTACATATCTATATATGTGTGTAATGCAGTACTATTCAGCTATAAAAAGAACAAATTTGGATCATCTGTAAGAAAATGAGTAAATATTGAAGCTATAAAGTTAGGGAAAATGAACCAAACATAGAAGGTTGAATATCACATGGTTTTTTTTTGTATGAGAAACCTGAAAATATAAATAATTTAGTAAGAAAAATAAAAGAGAGATGACAAGAAAGAAAAAGGTATACTTTTTGGAGATAGGAAAGATGATAGGGGGAAGAGGAGATGGGAATGTATGGAGGGAAAGGAAAAAAAATGATCAAGAAACTAATTGCCTGAAAAGAATGTTACTGTTATGTATCACATATAGTAATAAAATAAAAATGGCATAATTGCTGATATACCAATTGATATGTTCTAGGTGTAATTCAAAAATAGTCACAAAAAAAAACTATATTAGCCAAATGCTTTGACCCCTCTTTTTGCTGCTAGTCAGTGAGTTATTGAAAATGTTTAAAAATAATATAATTGAGCTATGGGCATTTCATGGACATGGCCCTATTGAAATTTTAATTTATAAAATTAACCAGGGATAAATTGCCTATTGGCAAAATATAGATGAAAATTATTAAGTGAAGAATAAAATAATAAAAAACCTTTTAATCATCTATATATTTCTTGTTAAACTTTTACAGATGTTTGAGTGAGGTGTTTGTTAATGGAATACTTAATGCAATAATTATGACACTACATATATTTGTAAAGATCTAAGGTTTTATACCAGATTACATAAATGACTATATAACTAATTTTTCTTTCATTTGTAAAAAAGCAAAAGTAAAGCCCAAATTTTCTCAAATAAAAAGAGTACTTGATTTTTCTCTAACGTAGCATAAGCACTATGGATAGACTATAAACAGCAAACATTTTAGGGCATTCAATGATACAATAGGTTCACCACCAATACTAGAGAAAGTCCATACAGTGCATTACATTGTCAGGGATATAATGTAATGGGATCAAGGTGGTAATAGTTACTACTGAACCATATGTTGTTAAAACCATTAAATAGCACATTAAACATAAGTATTTTAAAATAGTATACATATGTAGGTAATGTATGTAACAGTCAACACTCTAGAATACAAGATGAATGAAGTCCTTCTATCTAGTAAGCTCATGAAACACATTACAATTTGAATTAAACCAAGGTAGCTCCCAAGAGAAAGTACAAGCAACCAGCTAAAAAAAGACTGTGGCTAATTTTAGATGGAATGATAAAGTTTGATGGGTGGTAGAAACTAGGATGTGTCTTAGAATCATCATTACTTAATTTAAAAAATAAAAACATTTTTCATGATTTCTGTCACTTAATGAGCTCTTTCTAGTGACCAGCCACTTTTTTAGGTGATGTTTAAGTAGTTTCTACTTAATACCCCTACACTGGAGCAAAATGCTATATATTCCCTCCCAAGTGAAGAAAACAGTTTAGAGAGATGAAGCACTTAGACCTAAGTCGCACAATGTTATGACAGAGCCAGGACGCAAGAACAGATCTCTCAGATATAAACCTTGTGCATTTCTACGACTATCCTATGAGTTACTTCCTTGAAAACTGGAACTAAGTGCAAATACAGTATTTGAAAAATAAAAGGATATTGAGATAGAAAGAGCAGTGGTCTTCAGTTATTTAGTACCAAAACTGACATGGAAAATCTGTTGATGAACATAGGAAATTTCCTTCTAGAGAAGTACCTATAAGCACACTGACATTAAGTAACAGATTGGCTTTTATTTTATTTTATTTTATTTTATTTTTGCACTTTGTGTTTTGTTTTGGTTTGATTTTCAGTGCTGGGAATAGAACTCAGGGCCTGCAGGTAAGCACTCTTGACTTCACTATAATGCAGCCTGACTTACACTTATATAAAGCTTATCAATGAATCTGAGATGATAATAGAAAGAGGATCACAGCTCTGTATCTCTCCAAATTGTTGTCTGTCAATTCAGGGCATACACTGGTCCTCTCTGGTCTCTAGGATCCTTTCTTCCCAGGACTGAGAAGAGGGTGGTATAACAGAGCACTGGCAATGAATTGGGGAAATAAGCTTATTCTGTAATGTAGTTTCTTTGCAACCTCAGACTTTTTCTTTCTTCCCTCCCTTTTAACCAGCACATGCAGTTGGTATCTTCAGCTTCTTTCCATTTCTGCCACGTCTATCACATGGCCTCTAAAGTTCCTGTACTGCTTTCTTATCATCAGTTTCTCATCTATATCTTTGCATTCTCTATTCTTTTTCCCTATTAACAACTATCACACTATCTTATTTAAAAAGCTATTTTCTCACATTTTGCACAAACTACTAACTTCTTAGCTACTAATTGCCAATTTCTTCACCAGGTATAGGCTGCTCCATATCTACAAGGTGGAGCCAAGCCACACTCAGCTACCTCCATTTCATTAGAAACAAACTAAACAACCAAACTACCTTTTCTTATTGTCTTTATTGTGCATCTTTGCATCTTAATAAACTACTACTCATACTACTATAGCTAGCTTAAATATCACCCTTCTATGAAGGTTTTGCTAATTTTCTCATTTACCCTCTCTAATAATACTTTCAGGTATCTCTTGAAGCCATTCTATAGTAATGAATCTGTTTTACATAAATACTATATATTCTGCAAAGGTACAAAGCTGGGGTGATAGACTACTGATTTTTGTATCTCCAGCATCCATCCAAAGGCCTGGAATAGAAATGGTACAAAGCACAGCTTGGGTGGTAAGAGGAAAGAGTCCTTTGTATCTGATTTTAGAATGATGTTAATAACTATAGGTAAAGGTATACTTATGGATTTTCATTTCTTACTATAATGAAGAATTAAGGAATATTTTTCTATGTTTGTTTGCTTGTTTAAAGTATGATAGGTAGGATGACTGGTTGGTTGTTGGCTGGTAGGTAGATTGGCTTACTTGGATAGATGGATGGATGGATGGATAAATGGGTGGACAAACAGACAGAAAATTGGATGTATGGTTGATCATTTTAGCAGGAAATTAAGCAATCAAAAAATTTGAAAGGATAATAAGCAACAATAAACACAACATTGATTTGAATGATCATGAAAATCTCTATAAGCATCAATTAAATACTTAGTTAATAACTTTTTCTTTACTGCTTAAAATATAATGAGGATTTTGAGAGGTACACATTTACCAAGATAATTTGAGAAGGCTATTAATAATATCGACATGATGTCTTTTTTCTGCCAGTTAGTTTTCCTTGTGTAAAAAGAGACTTTAAAACTCAGTTTAGTAATATTACAACTATATTACATATTCAAATCAGTGGTTAATTCATTCTTGATATTTTCCCAATTTAACTACATTTTAAAGACTAGTTTATAATTTATTTTCTATATCTGGATTTGTATTTCTCTGTAAAATACCTTGGTTTATTAATATATATATTAATAAAGCAACAGTTAGAAAGAGTACTTTATACTTCCTTAAAATCCTTAAAAATACAAATTAGTAGATTATGATTACTCAATTAAAGTCATCTAATAGAAATGTTAAATACACTATCTGAATATATATCTGATGCTTTTCATGGAAATTTGGCCTCAAACAACAAGTAACCAGGACAAAAATGTTAAAATATTAAAATATTTAACTTGGAATTAGCATACTTCAAAGAAATTGAGGAGCACTTTCCAGTGACTGTAGTAATATTCTTCAGCATGTTATTAAAATAATACTTTCTACTTTGGCAAAAGGGCTGAATAAGAAAACATTAAACTGAGCTAAATTTTCCTAATATTAGCTGTTAAAATGGGCGCTCTTGCTGGCTGATATACTATCACTTTCATCCTAACAGAGTTAAGTAATACTTCATAATTTATTCTACAAGGAATAGATATAGCACCTTCATCCCTAGGAATATGTAGATAACCTAAGAAAGAAAAATCAGATAAGCAATCCAGGAACAACTCAGGAAGATTAACTTCAAGAAAATGGAAAATAATTGAATATGGTAACTTCTCCATGCTAGCAGAATGTGGTAAATAGTGATAAAATGAGACAGTAAAGTAATTTAGTAAGACAATTGTCACCCAAAACATAACAAAAACCATGATTCCTGGCCTGCAGTATGTAGTCACGATGTTCTATGGAATAGAAGACATGAACCTTGAGATTGTTGTTTTTGAAGTAGTGTTTTCCTTTGACAAATGCCTCATACTTTGCTAAACATACCAAACTCATGTAAGCATTAAATTCAGATACACATATTCACATTACTCACAAAAGCTAAACTAAACTCAGGAGTACTGTACACTTACCCTCTAACTGAATTGGCTCTAAGTCATATTGTCTTCTGATTTTAATAGGAACTCACAAATAATCTATCCAACTAAATATACAAACCCAGAGAAAAAATGCCTACTGAAAAATTAATGATGGAATAAATTCTTATTACAAAGGTTAAAATATGTGTTATATCTGGTCCAAAAGAGTACATCCTTTGAGCTTATTCAATGTTAAGTCAAGTTTATACTACGCCATTTAACATAAAATATACTCCTTGACCCTTAAGATATAAATCAGGAAACTATTACCTAAGACATATCAATTGATTTTCTGAAGCTCTACAAAGAATCTCACATAATGCCTTTCACAATTAGGAGGAAAACCAATTGATCTTATGATTTACTTGGCCACCACAGGAAGTATATTTATGTCAAAGCATGAATATTGGGTTTGATAATGACGAAGTTGGCTATCTACATGGATCAAATTAAACAATTAATTTCCAGCATGTGGTCACATCTGACCTGGCCTTTTATCTATTAATCTGACTTTATTTGGAAGTTCAGCTATTACATCTGTATAATTTATTTACCTCAATATACAACTCGACCGCTAAAATTTGCTCTGTTGGAAATTCTAAGTGTAGCCCCAGGTAAAATAAGCAGTTTACTTACATGACAGCACAAAATTTGAGTGACCTAGTGAAGAAGAAAAAACTGCAATTTCTATGTTGGAAAAATTACTACAAAGCTCCAAGCCAACATTAATGTTCCTACATTGAAAATGAAATAGAAAATCAAAGAATTAGAACCACTCATCTAGTTAACATTTACACTGAGTTAGATTGAGTATGAAATTAAATATTAGAAAAGTTATTGAAAGCTGCTCCAATGTGTACTATGTGCAATGTAAAACTGTAACTAAAGAACATGGAATATTCTTTGAGTTTACCATACATTGAAAACTTTAACAAGACAGAAAGCACAGTCATATTATTGCAGAAATAATGTTACCTCCATTGATATGCAAAACTAGAAATTTTCCAAGTCAATTTTTTTAGTGGATAAATACCCAGCACATAGCTGTTTGAAAGGTTATATATAAGAAAGTATCAATGACATAAACTTGATGGCAACATGTGGACATATTTCCATGAGTAATTCTTACGTAAAACAATTTGTAAGTAACTGAGGAACTGAAACAAAGTATAGTAATTAACCTGAAATTTTCAAATCTAAAAGTTTTATTCATTGTATAATCAGACAGCATAGGATGAAAGTTCTCAAGCCAAATCTTACCAAAAGATGCTGGAACAAGATAAAAAGGGAAGACAGTACGTATAATATTGCAAGTTTCCTGAAAAATCCTTAAACAGTTACATATATATCACCCGCAAAAGATAATGAAAAGTTTCTATTCTAGAAGATACTAAGAAACACTCTTTCTAAAGAATCTAAGATTAAGAGTTGATGGAAAATAATATTGCATTATTTTTCAGTACTAATAAAAGAGAAGGAACAAATAGTATTATCTGTGAGTCTGATACTAGACAACATACATACTAGCATCTGATTTACTTATGCCAACAAATTTGACAGCTATATACAATTATTCCTACTTTAAAAAATATATGTAAATTAAGCCTCACAGAAACTCAACATTTTCTCAAGGTGTGGTAGTGACACTGGTTGACGAGTGAACTCAATAGGATTAATTCAAAAGGGAGACTGAAAGGTATTCGGACAGCAAAAAAAAAAAAAAAAAAAAAAAAAAAAAAAAAAAAAAAAAAAAAAAAAAAAAAAAAAAA